>JAPYZL010056880.1:0-13255 GCA_030522825.1 Platygaster orseoliae | reverse complement strand
AAAAAAAAAAAAAAAAAAAAAAAAAAAAAAAAAAAAAAAAAAAAAAAAAAAAACGACAAGCACAGCCGTAATTCCGCATCCCGAATCATTTTCCCGAAACAAAAGGGTCGCGTAGAAAAAAGACGCCGGCGGTGGGACAAAAGTTCGCCGCCCGGAAAATTATGCGCGCTGTACGCTTCGTTGTTTCATGCAAAGCCATCAAGTTATAAAGTACGCGTAAGCGCGTGGGATCGGTGGCGTGTATATGCGAAGCCTCGCGAAGCGAGAATACGTTGCGTTGTCGTGCTGGCAGGTATCGGGGAACAGGGTGGCCAGTTGTTGGATTAAAATGTTATTCGTGCCGGGCGGTCCCATCGAGCCGACTCCTATGCCCGATATTCATCACATACCATTTTTAAATGCTCATTTGCGGAATTGCATTTTTTCCGAATTTCCCAACGTCAGACTTTACGATTCGCGGAAATGTGCGTCCAATGATTTTCCCAAAAGAAATGAAAACAAATTCTGCAAAATTCACAATTTTTTGTTGTTTAAAAAAAAAAAATTGATTTTTCGCTAATCATGCATTTCAGAGAACAATTTCAACAATAATTTTTTGTAAGCGTTATATAAAAATTTTTTTGCATTAAAAAATTATTGGAAAAAGAATAGTAATATGTGAATTTTATTTTATTTTATTTTTTTTTTGGTTTAATAGAAAATTATTATGTTGTTCAGAAAACCATTATTTGTTCGAAAATGTAAGTTATTCGTTACAAAAAAAAATTACAAAATCTCGTTTCCCGGAAACAAAATTAAAAATCCTAACTTTTGTCAGGATTCAGCAATTTACTTACGTCGACACCGATTCCACTTTTTTTATCTTACACCCTAATAAAGTGAAATTTTCATTCACATCCGAAGCCTTACTCCCTGGTACATTTGAGTAATCGATGGGGAGCGAGGGAATTGATAAAAACGTTAAAAGAAATCTCTCACCTGGGCTCAGAATGGTGCAAACGAGCAAAGTTGAATGTCAAGCGACTAATTAACATAATTAGAATCACTTTTGCACGTGCATAATCAGTAGAGAAAGAAAGTCTTCGAGACTTGACGGAACTTTTTTAAGTAACGCCCCTGAATTTCATTTCCTTAACGAGGAAAATTCTCCAGAGATTTTCCATCGCGGGATTATTGCATTCTTGAAAAATCGTAGTCGTCACTTTTAACCTCTTTTTTTCTTACAATTTACACAAAGAAAAAAAATGCTACTATGCAATTTATTAAATTGATTGTATATCTAAGACGAAATTCTTTATCATTATTAGTGAAATTAATGACTGATTGTTTTGACGAAAACCCGACCGTATAAGAAACATGTTCGAGTTACTTTAGAATGAAATCAACCCACGATCTGATCACTTGGTTCGTGTAGAGAACACCGTCATTTCCCGCAAGTCCCGTAACGCACTGTATTTGAATGGCTTGACGAAAATTGACTTATTAACTTGGCTGTGACGAAGAGCATTGGAAAGCTCGACGGTGTGTTTCGATGGTGTTTAACTTAAATGTGTTCCACATCAAACGTTCGCTATTTATCCATTATTTCTGTGTAATTTAGGCGTGGGTTTGACAAAAATCTAATTACACTGAATTCTTATTGGCTGATTTTCATTGTAGTTATACTGAGAGTTGATATTATATTATGTTATATAATAGTAAATTTAACATGTCATAGTAAATTCTACCTGATAATTAACCATTGATTATTTAAATGAAAATATATAAGTCGATATTCAATTGATGGATATATTATTTTGTCAATACAAAAAAAGTTAATATAATGAAAGCAGTTTGTAAAATATTCAATATCTATGTTGAAATGATTATCTGAAAAATCTGTACTGTATTTTAATTCTCCAGCTACCAAAATTTTTCGGATTTTCAGAATTTTGGTAGAATCAATTTTTTTTTAACAATCCTTCGTTTGTGACAATTTCTCAAATTTTTATTTCCTACGTTATTTTACCCAAACATTTATAATTAGAATTTCCTTGAAGAAAAATTCATTCTAAAATATGGGTTTTTGTTATTTTTGAGTGAGCAAAACTATTGTTCAATGACTCTTTAATATTTGTAAATAATCATATGTATGTTTTGAAGTGATTCTACCAATAGCAGAGGGGGGGAGTCTAAATGTATGTGACTAATGTGACTAAGTGTGACATGAGGAAGGGAAGAGGTAAAAAATGGCTACAAAGTGCGTGACTACGTTTGATGCTCTCCGCTTTTGTGAGCATTCCCTCTTCACTCTGCATACTGAAGAACACTATTAAAACGACAAATTCGAGTTTAATGACATTGTACAACTTCCTTTATTTTCTCGTCATCACTTGATTACATGTCGACATGTTAATCGCGTGTTTCTGTGGCCGCACGAACTAAACCGGTGTCAACGTAGCTTCTTGTTGGCTCTTTTGCTTTTAATTGACTGTCAATACGAACCGTCAATACGAAGCGCGATTCACCATCGTAACAGCAATTAATCAAGTCCCCAACGAGTAAACATAATTATGTCAAGCACGAATAATGCAGTAGTTGCGAACATCGCTAATGCAGTTGAGGTTTTTTAATGCCAGATACACCGAGGATGAAAATTGAATTCTCTTCACCTCACGTCAAATATTAATCGTAATTTACAATAAATATTGGTTCCAAAAAAAAACCTCAGCATTCGAGAACGCCACCAAGTCGCACTTATTAAGACGTGGAGCGACATCGAAACGCCTCGCTGTATTCCACGATGCGAAAAAAAGATGAAATACCAATGCGAGTGTTTAAAAAAAAAAAGAAAAAACAAGCAGACTCGCACATTTACATTTTCCACGAAGAAATTTTACGAGAAATGTAAAAGGTATCACATCCCGGCTTCGGTATCTCCGGGGCGCTTGTTCTCGTCGTCGCTGTATCTCCTCCGGCTTTGGCCGATCCTTTGCTCTTCTCGTTGAAAAGCGTGAATTATCATACAAGTTCTCGCGCCGGACGCTTCGATAAGCAGCTAATTAAAACGCGAATAAAGCCGAGGATGGAGGGGGCAAGGGGGCACAGAGGGGCGAGGGGGGAAATTATGCGCATGTCTCTGTGGCCGCGCGAGCTAAACCGGTGTCAACGTCGCTTCTTGTTGGCTCTTTTGGTTTTAATTGACTCGACAGTGTGTGTTTTCGGACTCTAGCAGGAATGCGACGTGCGATGTCCGCCCCCGGGGTAAGGCCCCGAGGGGAGGGGCGGGGTGAGGAAGGATCGGGGCCCGATCGTGCGAATTAACGAGGTCCGAACGCCTGGGCGGTCTTTCGAAAATTTAGTAGCCGAGTCAGATTCGGCGGTCGCTGGCGAAGAAATATATCGTATGGCCCGAGGGCCCTCGTGTCGACTCTCTCGCGGAACGGGAAAAATGCCCTCGCGCGGATCAATAAGCGGGACACTTTCGCACGATGGAAATAGTTTTGGTCGCGCATGAAAATCGCTGGGAAAATAGGGTTGACCCCAGGAATGCTGCGATTTGCAGCTGTCGATTTGTGATGAAAAGAATGTACGTTCACGAGGAAAAAAAGGATTTGGCGTAGTAGTGGGAAGATGTGCTGTTTTAACACAACTTGACGGAGCGAATTTTTTTCTGCGGCAGTAGATTTTTTTTTCCAGAGCACGATCATTATGCATTAAATTTCATTGAATAGTAATTGTGCTGTGGTAGCAAAAAAGATATTGAAAAAAAAATTTGTTCTGTAAAGTTGTGTTGACACAGCGAACGCTTTTTTTTTCTTTTCTTTCGACTTTGATAAAGACGCTTAAAAAATTATAACATTAAAAAAGAACACTCAACCAAAGTCAGTTGCATGATTTCAAATGAAATAATCATTGATAAATTTTTGTAATGAAAAATTGATAATCTTTTCTTAATTCCTGTTTACTCTATTCTATACTCACTTTTAATACTGCTAAAACATGACACTCTTCGAATCGAAATCCTCCGAAAAATCCAATAATGATTGATGATCAAGAGTAGAATTACCTGAAAAAAAAAATGTTTCTAAAAATGAAATATACTTCAAGTTCCATCAAAGTTCAATAATTCCAACTTTTACAATAATAATATTATATTTAAAGTAAAATTCAATTATATTTCAAAGTTTTCTTCAAGAAATCCATTTGTGATAAATATCAATAAAAAAAATTTTTACACCTCCATCGTAGTAATACTTACCCAAAACTATCCTAATTTTTTATTATGAATAAGTCGAAAATTGACTATTTGAAATAGTCATTACAGAGGTGATTTCTATAATATACGAAAAAAAAGAATTTGCTGTATTAGCAAAAAAAGTGCTGTATTAACACAATTTCACATAATGAATTTTTTTAGCAATAGCTGTTTTTTTGTTTCTACAACAAATCTTTTTTGCCACAGGAACACATTCACTATGCAATGGAATACTATGCATAATGATTGTACTCTAGCAACAACAAAAATAAGCTACCGGTGCAAAAAAAACTGTTCTGTCAACTTTTATTGAAACAACACATTTTTTGCTGCTTGAGGAAATTTTTTTGTGTGCTAACAACCGTTAAATTTAAACTGAGAAATAAAAAAAAATGGTTTTTAATTTAATCTCTTATGAATTTTGGGGCCAAATTTTTTTCCATCAAATTCACTACGAAATGAGGGTTCAAGAGAAAATTTAGAAGTATTATAATTTTGTAATATTTATACTAAAGAATTGGAAAAAAATCTATTTTAAAGAATCACCTGTATTTTTGATATTTTTCGGAAATTCGGTTAGAATTCACGTTCTAATGATTAATGATTATTCGCAGTTTTAAATATATCAACAAAAATATACCTTTTTTTTATCATGTCTCTAATTGTGTTGAAAAAAAGTCTTTCAAAATTTGATGTTTAATCAATACATGATTAACTCAAAAATTTTTTGTCACCAATTTTTCAGTTACTCAAGGGAGAATCCACTATTTTAAAATGATTCACACATTTCGCAGTAAAGTTCTAATCCAGAACTTTCATGTATCAAATAAACTTCATTTTCTTTAATTGTGATTTATTAAAAATTCAGTAGAATTTCATTAATTATGATTGTGCTCTGGCACCAAAAAAAAAGTTACTGCTTACGAAAAAATTCGTTTTGTCAAATTGTGCAGAAACAGCGCATCTTTTTGCTGCTACAGCAAATCATATTTTTTTTTATGTATGTAGAATAAATTATAGCTCTTATTCGTGTTTTTAGTCATGCCTTAATTTCACTGCATCTTAAAATAAGATTCAATATTCAGAGTGTAGTAACAGTTTTTCTCCTAAATTGATGCATCAAGTTTTAACATAAAGTTGTAAAAATTCACTATTTCAGATCAAAAAAATATCATAATCTCGTGAGTAACAAATTTGTTATCCAATAATCCTGTTTTCATTCAGGGTACTAAATCGCTCGAATAGCCCTATTAGGTCCGTCATCCAGCTTATGCACCACTCTCGCCAACATCGCGATCGGCATCGAATTGGGGAACGAAGAACTGGGCCGCAAGAAATTTGCCGGGGCGCGTCACGTTTTTCCCCGGCTGCTCCGGTCGATTCTTCGGATTCTCTTAATCAGCAATCGCTTCGTGGGAAAAATGAATACTTGCATTATTCATGGAGCCAGGCAATATGAAAATCCCAAGTTAAAAAGAAGCGTGGCCCGGAAGCGGTCATTCTTGGTAGGAAGATAACTCGATGCAATTCAACTGTACGACGACCAAGACGAATACTAATTCGCTCCATTAATCTCTTGCCGGCGTGTGCTTCCTGTCGTTCATGCACGGCGATACACTCGCGACAGAATTTACTTTCAATCATTCGCTTCGACTTGCGTGACACGTGATACCGTCAAAACTTGTGTGCTCTTTCAATCCGAATCAGTGAGAATTCTAAAAACAGGTTTTGATGCAACGGAAGTGAACGCAACTCAAGTTGATGCAACGGAAGTGAATGCAACTCAAGTTGATGCAACGGAAGTGAATGCAACTCAAGTTGATGCAACCGAAGTGAATGCAACTCAAGTTGATGCAACGGAAAAGAATGCAACTCAAGTTGATGCAACGGAAAAGAATGCAACTCAAGTTGATGCAACGGAAGTGAATGCAACTCAAGTTGATGCAACGGAAGTGAATGCAACTCAATTTGATGCAACGGAAGTGAATAATGCCACTTTCACTAACACGTCACAGTAAAATAGTTTAACGGCGTACATCATTGAGGCAAAAACTGAAGCACTTTTTTCTGCACTCGCTTTGATATTAAATCATCATAAATTTGCATCGCGAATTGGCGTAATGACTACTAGGAGGTCCGGGCATTTCGGATGCAAGCCGTCTCCCTCTCACCCTTTTTCCGTCTTCTTCGGAAGGTCCCTTGACGACGTCGCATTTCTCTTCGTCCAAGTTCCGCGAAGGGCCGGGGACGTTTTAACATGAATCTTTGGCGCGAACGTATTTGGAAATGAATTTCGTGGGCCTTTTTGTCCTGGCCCCGATGGAAAACGAGGATATACCATCGCAAAAACCAACAGATATGACATGAAACTACCAGAATGGTAAATGTCCAGGCGTCGATGGGAATGGCCTCACGAATTTCTTCATTGATGGCAAAAAGATCAGAGCTTCGCTTACTTTCGAGCAAAAGCGTGGGATAATGTATATTTTATCAGATATTGTGGAGAATATAAAAAAAGGTAATGTTGATTACTTTGTCGACGAATTCTTGTGATGTCTGAAGTAGAGCGGGTAATGGAAAGTTTTATTTATTTATTTATTTCTTTTTTCAGGATGAGATTTCGTATCTCGCGACGATAAACTTGCTTTTTCTCCCTGCGGTGTACGTGGTTCCTTGCTACTAGACGGGAGTCGCTCGCGGATTCAGTGTGATATTTTGATGGCGCCCGAGGAACCTTGTCGCCGTTCTTAATCCGCGACATTTTCATTTACCCCGAAACCATATTTTTCCTTCTCACTTTTCCCGTTTCTTGAGTCAGTCAACAAGTCAGTCAAACAGGGCCCTTTTGTATGAACGTTGCCCTGGGCGATTTTTTCACAGAAGCGTTTTGTAGAAGTACTTAAATCGAGTTCTAGTTCTTCTACCTTTTGCGCAATTAAGAGAGAGCTTGATTAGAACTGTGTCTGGATCTGTGTTTGGAATGATGATAGTGTGACACGTCTGATGGTAGTCACTAGAATGATTGGTTTTGGAATGTGAAAGCATAATTTTTTTTTTTTTTGAGTTCTTTCAATCAAAATCATAGAGGGTTTAGGATGAAAATTTTTTGGGAGTAGTTTTTTAGAGAAATATTTCTTGATATAATTTTATCAATAATTTTTAAAAATAAAAAAAAATTTTCACAAGCTTACATTACTGGAGCATCGAATTTCAGAACGTTATATAGAAAAATAATTATATCAGAAAACCTTGCAAATTGTACAAAAAATAAGAACGAAATATAAAAATGCTATATGTATTGGATAAGACAAAATTCTAACATCAGTTTTAATAGAATCACAGAAATCAAATTGCATTATATTTATAAAGTGTATAAAAAATGTTTGACTCTGGACTTTAAAATTTACGTAACTTTGAAAATCTGAAATTTGTCAAAATGAAAAATTTTATTACCGAACCAGATAATCAAAGGATAAAAATCATTTTATCCTGGAATAAATATATTGAAGTACTTCAGCAAGTTATGAATTTTCTGAATTTTATATTATTTATACAATCTTTCCGTTTTTTTTTTTTTTTTTTTTGTATTTCATATAATTTTTATACAGTACTAGTACAGTTGTAGCGTCATAATCGTACAGTTTCACGGTATAAATACGTTATTACCGTACTCGCACTGTAAAGTATCGTACATTACTCGGACATAAAATTATTTTCCCACTCGTGTGATTATGGTCCGAGGCGAAGCCGAGGATTACACAACCCTATTACTCGTAATATTATCGTCCTAATAATGTAATTTACTATTATTTTAAAGATTTGCTCCACTCATGTCTAGAATTTGATGCTTAAGTATTGAAAATCACAACAAATTCTAGTTTCTCGTATTTTTAAAGTTCAATTATTCATTCGTAGATGAAAATAAAGATGTCTAGAATTGGATGCTGTAGAACTTCAATTATATGATTTCTAGAATTTCTACGAATTTCGTAAGTATTTCAGAAATATATGAAATATTCATATTTTGTGTAATTTCACAATTTTTCAATAGGCAGGTTTCGGTATTTTAATAGATTCATTGTATTCTAAGATTTAATTTTGAGATTTTTATAATTGGATGATCAAATATTAAAATTAAAAAAATTATTGGTTCTTCGTTTTTTAAAGACTTATAATTTATTGTAGATTATTGAACAGATTCCTCGAATTCGATGCTCTCGAACTCTTATCTCAATATTTTTCCAATATTTTTGAAGATGTCTGGGAATATCAAAATTACGTAAATTTTGAATATCTTATAGATTTTCTGATATTTTCATACTTTATAAAGTGTTTCTGAGAGTTTGTAGCAATGAATAGTATTTTAATAGAAGTATATTATTTTCGTAGATTTTTATCTATTTTTTTTTTAAATTCGTTTTTTTTTTAAATTCGTAGTTTTACAGATCGTACGTACTTTTCTTGATAATTTTCATAAAACATTTCTTTTTATAACTTTAATACTTTCAGTATTTTTACAGAGTTTATTTATAATTCGAAATATATTTTTATATTGTTTTGAATTTTTTTCCTAAATTTCTAGAATTCGATACTTGAGAGTTCATAGTTTTTCAATATTCAACACTTTCGTGAATTCTATTTTCTTTTTTCATATAATTCTCTTGTTAAAAACAATAGCTCAAATTTCTATTTCCACGTTATCCTTACCAAACATTTATCATTATAATTTTTCTGAAGCCAGGATTACTGTTATTTTTAAGTTATTGTAAATAAAAAACCTGAATTTTATTCAAATCTGTAAACAAACAGAAAATAATTCGTTTTTTACTGCAGATTTAAGTAAGTATATTTTAATTATTTTCACTTATTTACGTGATTTTATATTTTATTTTATTTTATATTTTTTATTTTTTCATGGATTACTTTATGTTTACCAACTACTATTATTAAGTCAACGCAATATTCTTATATTCATAATTGTATTCTTTTTATAATTTTGACATAAAAGAATAATTAATTCCACCCCTATTTCTTCTGGATTTGAACAAGGCTGATAGTAGTCACTCAATTAATTATTTTAGAATATTAACGCAATTTTTCTCATAACCAACCCACTTCTTAAATCAGCACTACTCCAAAACAATTCCAATACCATCACACCGTACAACATAAAAACACGATTCCACGGTGAAAAACGAACCCTACGCCGTGATGATACGAAATGCGTAACCAGCAGCGAAGAGAAATCATCTTTCAAATAAAAGCGCACCTATGGAAATTCCTCGGGACAGTCGAAGCGCATTTCCTGGTCTGTGTCTTCCCCTTTTCCATTCGACTCGATTTTTCTCTCCCCTAAATCTTTCGCCTAACTGTGACAAGAGAGAATGCCGTTATCTGGTAGAAGGACAAGAACGATGGCTTAATAAAATGGGCGCGCGCGCGACTCCTGCAACTCGGAGGGATCCGATCCGAGGGATCCGAGGAAGCGAGTGTGCGACGAAGATCGCGTCCCTTAAATACCCATGGAACGTAAGTCACGATCGCTCTGATAATTTCGAGCTATGAACGAGTGCGACTCCGTATGAATATTTCATTGTACAGAGTCCGCTGCTAGGACAAATGCTCCCAGCTTTCCTACTTCGAATGTGGGATACGACTGTTTTACGGCCACTCGGTATATCAACCAAGTGTTATTACAGTTTCTGTGTAATAAGAGAACTTTTTATCATTTTCTGAAGAAGAAAATACTCGGTAGAATTTCAAGTTTTGGAATAACAACTGATAAATAGACAAAATTATCATTTATAAGATAACTTTATTATATAACTTGTTTTTATTAGATTATATAGATATCAAAATCTACCCAAATAATGTTGGATTCTAAAAGATAATAATTTTGTCCTGAAATCAGCTGAATTTTTATTCTTGTACTTTCTGATTTGACCTAAGAAGAACAAATCCAAATTCACATAATGATTTGCAATTGTGTAGTTAAATTTTACAACACTTCAAACTGCTTCGTGAAAAAAAATTAAGGGACGATCCTCGGTTAACAATTACAGAAACATCGGGTAAACAAACGGCGACGATCGACCTTTTTTTATTGATTCCCCGCCACGTATTATACAACACGACGCAATCTTCAGGACGATCTTCAATTTCGACTCGCGCCTATATAGAGCCCTGTAACTCGCCACGACGCGTGAGAATGGATAAAGATGTTATCGTCTGACTCCGCTTCAGAGCCCTTCGAGTTGTTCCGTCCCGCTGCCATAAGATTACGGTTTTACGGATTCTCCTCTTTCCGCTTTATGTCCATCGCGTCGCAACTTTTGCCGCATAAACAGCCCGAGAAAGCTGAGAAAAGTCTCCGATACTTCCAGTTTTTCGGCCACCGTATCAACAAAAATTGCGATATACTACGTTGCATATTTTAAAGTTACAGGTAGTCTTCTGCTTTTTTGATAGGGTTTAGGAAAAATATTCATTTCTTTACTCGTGAATAACATTTTCTGGGTCAAATCATTCTATTCTTGAAAATTCTTAAGAAAGTATTCAAATTAAAAATTTTTATTGAAAAATAATGCTATCCCATAAATTCCTGAATGTAAAATGTCCTGAAATTAAATATTTCAATTCTTACAATCGCTATAAAGAAATAATTGTTGTGAATTCCTTTTTTTAATATTCTTTTGATATTTGAATTCAAATTTCTTAAAATTTTCATTGATGGGTATTCAGGAAAAATATTTGTTTCTTAACTCGTAAAAAGAATTTTCTGGGTTCACATAATTTCATTCTTGAAAATACTCAAGAATGTTTTAGAATTAAAAGTTTTCATTTTAAAAATTACCATCTCTCTAATTCCTAAAATATTTCAATTCTTTCAATTATGTGAATAGAAAAAAATCTTAAAATTTTTTTGAACATTCTTTTCAATTTTCAAAAATTCAGAGTAAAATTTATTAAAATTTTTATGTATGGAAATTCATGAAAAATATTCACTTACCAACTAGTCAAAAATAGAATTTTCTAATTTGAAGTTCTTCCATTCTAAGAATTCAAAATTTCTATTCTTAGAATTTTTAAGATTCTGATTTTCGAAATTTAGGATTTTCATTCTCAAAATTCTTAATATTGAAAGTATCTTCAATTTTTTTTCTCTTAAAATTCTCAGAATAAATATCAACGTTTCTTCAAATTAAATATTTATATTATATTTAATTCACTCTTTAAATCATTTTGTTATTTTACTAAACGAAATGTGATTCCAAAAGGTATACTGAAATACAAAAAAACCTTTCGAGAATTTCAATTCATATAATTTAAAAAAGAAACGGAATTTCCAACTATGACACATAAAATATTTAGCCACAGGAATAATGAGTTCGATCAAAAAAAGCCTGCGGGAAAGTCAATTATTCCTGCATACGGCCATCATATCACAGATCCTTTGATTAAATTCACTTTGATACATTGCGGGATATCGTGAAAAAATTGTGCAGCGAAAGTGTATCGCCCGAGTAGTCTAAAATACCGCACGTAGTCTGCAGGGAGGAACGGAATAATTGAAAAGAACGAGACTCTGTATCATGTTTGTGGAGCATCGGAGGCAGTTGCGGTGGCGGCACCATGACCACTATAACTACCGTCATCGTTGCTTTGCCGAGCACTGGCTTGCCGCTCGTTCCCGTATCTGGTTACCACCGCGAAAAAGAACTCATTCGAAAAAGAAGAAATTCGAGAGCAAAAGAAACGCGCATATAAACATCGCAATTTCACTGTGAAGAAGTCATTTAACTCATTCTTGTGTTCAGGAAATTCATTCATTTCAAATGCAGATGACCATTCTACCTTGCACAGAGAAAAAAAATTAGTAATTTGTACTATAAATATTAGAAAATTTTTTATATTCTAGGAAAACCTACAACGTTATTTTATATTATCCATAAAATTTTTAAGTATTTTTTGGTATTTCCATAATATTATTTTACATAAAAATCATTTTATCTCCTGGTAATGTAATACACTATTTTACCATACAGTACCTATAGTAAAACGTCAAATATCGCAATTACAAGTAGATACATAGAAAAAAATACTAAACATATGATATTTTTTACTTTAGTAAATACAAGTTCTCAATATACAAAATACAGAAAATTTTTTCATTTTTTCATAAGTTTTGCCAGTGTGCCAATGACTACAATACGAATATTTCTTTGAACAATACAATACAGTATAAAGTTAAATTTACTATATTGTATCTCGATCTCTCATTACTATAATTTTCAGTAAAAAGTACTAGATTTTTCTCTTAGTGCATATTTTATTTATTTTTCTGAGTAATTGTGAATGTTGAAATACAAGTTGAATTTGGAATTAAACAAAATAACATTTTTTTGTGGGAAATACTCATAATTTTGTGATTTTCTTTTTAATCACGTTATTAGAAGCTCGAGAGACGCAATTTATTTCACTTACTTCCGAGAAGCAGCGCAAAACAAAAGCGCTCGATGCATCAGGCAACATCGAAAATGGAACACAACTTTAATGACTCGCCGCCAGAGTCCCTTTATTCCTTTCTTAAACCTTCGTTTTTTTCCTAACAATGACAATATGAACTTTAGTGGAAGATACACTGTATAAGATACGAAAAATCAGATTATTTCACGTGAGATTTTTTTTTTCATGAAAATTATTTTTTCCCATGCATCCGTAAAAAGGCCACTTTATTTCTATGGAATGCGGGAACAAAAGCCTCTTTTTGGGGTACTCGGAAATCAGCGGGAAACATCAACAAAAACCCTTGGAAACATTCATACATCACGGATCAGGCAACTTTCTTCCCTGTGATTCGGGATTTAAGAATATTTCCCTAGGGTTTTATTGATAACTCCCGCTAATTTCCAAGTACTTCAAAAAGAGGATTTCGTTTCTGCGTTCCATAAAAATGAAGTGGCCACTTTTACACATGCATGGGAAAAAATATTGTATGCTACACGAGACAAAAAGGAT
>JAPYZL010056870.1:0-16383 GCA_030522825.1 Platygaster orseoliae | reverse complement strand
TGCAACATTTTCATTCTACATGTCTTGACTCGTCAGTTTTTGCTTTAAAAACTCAGGCTTAGATTTCAGTCCACGGCTGTCCACGGCTGTCCATGGAATTCCATGGAACTCCATGGACCGAGGGACCGCGAGGGATTAACTTATAATTTCGATATTTGACGTTTTACTGTATTGCATGGTAAAAATAATATATTATTATTGCTAAATGTACTATAATATATATAAAAAAAAATAATATTGTAGATTTTTCTAGAATAGAGTAATTTTTTCGATATTTATAGTACAAAGTACTAAGGTTTTTTCTCAGTGTAATCTGAAAAACTAATTTGGTTGGCTCAAATACGAGAATGCATTAAAAATTTATAAATAATTCTGATTAGTAGGAAAAACGTAGATTTAAGTACAATGAATTGCAAAGAACACTTTGAGCCTGAAAACACTTGAAAAATTGAATTAAAAAAAAAAGAAGAAACTGCATATGCTTAAAAATATATCAAACTACGCGAAACTACGAAAAACGCTGAAAATTTCAAATCTCTCATAAACGAAAAAAAATGTGTAACAAATATTAAACAACTAACGAAAAACTAAAAAGAATTGAGAATCTACAAAAAATTACTTATAATGTAAAATGGAATACATCAGTGAAATTCAAAAACGCATGAAAACATACAAGAAAATAGAAATTTGCATACAAACTTACGTTAAATAAAGTACAATAATCTACGGAAAATGTGTTGGATTTCATATATTTGAGGAATAACGTCAAATTTAAAAAAATTAAAAAAATTACATGTATATCTGAAAAAGTATTAAACAGCTAAAAGTATACGTATCTGAAAAATCAAAATATTTCGAAAAACGTATAAAATGAGATCAAAGTAAATCGAAAAAATTCGAAAACGTAAAAAATATTACAGAATCGTGTGATTTTCGCAATCTTTGGTAGTTATTTACTTTTTTTATAACTTTCCATAATGTTTTCTAGTTTCGTAGCATTCATAGAGCTTTTTTATTTCATATTTTTCTCCTTTTAGAAATCATGAAATAATTAAATTATGAACAAATTTTTCGGTGCAACGTCTTGCAATTTTCGTAAGAACTGACTATTTCTTACATTATTGTTTATTCGCTCTAATGAAAACTTTAGAATGTTGACATTCTCATAAAAGTTTTTTAACACTTTTTATATTTTAACAGTTTTCGATGTTTTTGGAACTCATGAGAACTCTAAAAAATTCTGTAAGATTTTGATAATTCGTAGAAAAGTTTCTGGAATGTTTCTGATTTTTTCTAGTTTGTTTGAGTTCATGATAATAATTCGAACAGTCCTAAAACTGAGAATCAGACATCTAAATTATTACGAATTAAATTTTCTGAAAAAAACAAAATTACCGAAAATCAATTTTAATTTTTAAATTTGAAGCGACTATTTGAGTATATCAAAAAATGAACTAGTTTTTTGAATATATTTTCCTGATTTCTGAATATTTTCTTCAAGTTAAACGAATTTATTCAAGTTTGATATTATATATTACTAGATACTGTTTAACAACTTTAACAATGTTTTTTTGCGATTTTTAGGTTTTTCAAGAACTCTGAAATTGCTGTACTTTTTAGCAATTTCTTGCATTTACTTCTGTTTCTCGTAATTTCCTGTATTTTTCTAGTTCCTTTTTGTTTTTTAGTCAATCACGGTTTTTTTTATCATTTACAACTTCACGTAGTAAAATGAACTTCTAAACATATTTGTAGTTTTTTTTGTGGTTTGTCACAGAATCTTAAATTTCGTATCAAATATTACATTTTCCTCAAACTTCCTCACTATTGTTCGATTTTTCGAAAAAAGTTAATTTAGAATTTAGATTTAGGTAAAAAATAATTTATCTGAATTAAAAAAAAAATTGAACAATGCTGCTTAAATTTTCATTACAAACAACTTAATTCCTTTTATTCTATATTATCTATTTATATTGTGAATATTTATTTTGTTCAATCAATAATTTAATTACTCAAAAAACTTACCACCTTTCATTTATACTTTCATTCAACTGCTTCGAAAATTCTATAGCAACGTAGACTTTTTTCAATTTACCTTAGGAAAATATTTGTTTCTCGATCGAAAAAGTTCGAGGAGAAAATTGGTAGTCGCAGACATCGAATTGATATTTTCTTGTTAGCTTGCCAAAATTTTCTACTTAGTTTGCGTCGCACAAGGCAGCTTTTATGTAACTCTAAATGAATGTATATAGGAGATAGACAAAAACGAATGCGATGCGAAAGATGCTTGGAAAAGTAAAAACTGTATTTGTTCATTTCAAATTGTGTTAGACAATTTTTGTCATTTTCACTCACGAAATTACGTCACTTCACAAGTTTTTTGTGAACTATCCATGCAGACAAAACTCCCAATGTAACGGCTCCAATCCTGAAACAAATTTTTTATATATAGTAAATTATTAATGATTGTCATGTATTTTTGAGAATTTTTTTACTCTCTTGAAAATTCTACAAAATTTTGAATTTAATTAATTTATACCAATTTTTTTTCAGTTTTCCTAAAACTAATAAATTCAAATATAAATGTTTCTTTTTTTTTCACAAATTCTAAGATTGCAAAAATTTATGGTATTTTCGAAAATTTTTACCAGAATGAAAAAAAAATTAGAGAATTTCTTTAGAGGAATCATCAAAACTAAAAAACTGATACATTCTTGAAAATTTGAACGAATTTTCCGAAAGTTCGAATATTTTTGATTTTTTAATTGAGCTAAAAAAATATTATTTTACTATTGAAAAATCTTAAAAAATGTATTCCTAATGCATCACAAACAATAGTTAACAAAATTTTTTTATCTATAATAAATCATGAATGGTTTTCATATATTTTTGAGAATTCTTGTACTTTCCAAAAAGTTCTACAATTAGTTAAAATCCATCTAATTATTACTAATTTTTTACAAGTTCTCCAAAACTAATTATTGCAATTGTAAATTTTTTTTTTTTTTCAGAAATTTCTGAAATTTTATGATTGTGAAAACTCATAGTATTTTCGGAAATCATTATCAGGATGAAAAAAAAGTAGAAAATTTCTTTAGAGAAATCACCAAAACTCAAAAGCCAACACATTTTTGAAAATTTTAACCAGTTTTCCGAATATTTTTATATTTTCGAGTTTTGTAATTGAGCTAAGAAAAATATTGCTTTACTTCTGAAGTAACGAAGCAATTTTTTTCTTAAATGCAACACAAACGATATTTAAAAAATTTTTATTTATCTATAAGAAGTTATGAATGGTTGTCATGTATTTTTGAGAATGCTTGTACTTTCCAAAAAATTCTCCAAAAATGTCAAACTTATATAATTATAACCAATTTTTTCCAAGTCCCCCAAAAATAATTAATTCAAGTATAATTTTTTTTGTCAGAAGTTTTAAGCTTGAATAAATTTATTTTATTTTCAAAAATCTTTACCAGTATGAAAAAATAGTAAATTTCTGTAGGGAAATCACCAAAACTAAAAAGACGATACATTTTTGAAAATTTGAACGAGTTTTTTGAAAGTTTGGACATTTTCGAGTTTGTAATATTGAGCTAAGAAAAATATTAATTTAATTCTGAAAAATCCTGAAAAATTTTTTCCTCATGCATCACAAACGATAAACGAAAGTTTTTTTTATCTATAATAAATTATGAATGGTTGTCATGTATTTTTGAGAATTTTTGTACTTTCTAGAAAATTCTACAAAAAGTTCAAATTTACTTAATAATTCCTTTTTTTTCCCAAGTTCCAAAAAAATTATAAGTTCAGGTATGATTATTTATTTTTTTTCGAAAATTTTTGAAATTTGAAGACTGCATAAATTTATGGTATTTGCAAAAACCTTTACCAGGATGAAAAAAAAGTAGAAAATTTCTTTAGAGAAATCATCAGAATTGAAAAGCCGACACATTCTTGAAAATTTTAACGAATTTTCTGAAAGTTTAGACATTTTCGAGTTTGAAATTGAGCTAAAAAAGTTTTATTTTACTTTTGAAAAATTCTGAAACAATTTGTTTCTTATGCATCACAAACGACAGTTGACAAAATTTTTTTATCAATAAAAATTATGAATGATTGTCATGTATTATTCAGAATTTTCATATTTTCCAGAAAATTCTACAAAAAGTTCAAATTTACCAAGTTATTACTTATTTTTTCTAAATTACAAAAAAATAATAAATTTAAATATTAATGCTTCTTTTTTTTTTAATTTTTGGAATTTGAAGATTGCAAAAATGTATGGTATTTTTGAAAATCTTGACCAGGATGAAAAAAAAGTATAAAATTTCTTTAGGGAAATCATCAAAACTGAAAAACCGATACATTCTCGAAAATTCAAACGAGTTTTCTTTACATTTGGATATTTTCCGAGTTTTTATTTAAACTGAGAAAACTTTCAAAATATTATCTGCATTTTTCAAAGATGTCCAAAAACTATTTTCAATCTCCACTAACAACATATCAAATTCACCACATTATCCACTCTTTTTTTAACACTAATCCACCTCTTTTTCCAACTTCTAAAATTTTTATTTATTTTCCAACTATGTGAATCACCAAAAAAATCTCAAAATATCCAACTCACCATGCGCAACATTGTCTAACAACCGGCGAATGAATTATCGGATTGTAAGGTACAACGCTAAATTCATTGTTGAACCTAAAGTGCTTCAAAATATCTCGTGCACTGAAAAAAAATTTTTGTTATTCAGTTTCTCATCAAAATTATTTATCCATCTCTTCGTTAAAAAACAACAAAAAATTTACCTTCCGTGATTTCCAACAGCGAGGAGAACACGATTTTCAGATATAAATTTAACGTCGACGTTTCCAAATCTTGCCAGGCACTCAGCGACCTGTAAAAAATTATCATTTACAAACGTCATGATATCCCGTGAAAAAAAGACATTCATGTAACATGGCGCAACATTCATGTAACATGTGTGCAACATTCATGTAACCATGAGTGCAAAATTAATGGACATTAATGGAACATTCATGCAACACATGTCTCGGATACACGCCAGTAACATGCATGTAACATGAATTAAAAACATTAATGTAATACTCATGTTCCTTGGGTGGTAAATTAATGCAACATGCATTTTTGTGATAGAAATTATTTTAAAAAAATTCATTCTTAAACATATTTCAATAGAAACGAATATTTCCAGAATCATTGTTTTTTTAAAACGTTTTTCAACTGAAGAAAATAAAGCATTTAAAAACTAAAAAACAAACAATAAAGTTTATAAAAGAAAACAAAACCCAAAAAAACAAATCTTACCTTAAAATATACTCCTAAAGAATCCACAGTTCATGAAATATTTCATTCCACAGGAAATGAATCCGTATAGCTTGTGAAATATTTTGTTCCGCAGGAAGAAAAATATTTTTATCGACAAAAAATAAGTTAAGGTCGAAAAAGAGGCTCAACGAAAAAAAAACAAACAAACAAACAAACTAACTAACAAACTAACTAACAAACTAACTAACAAACAAACGTACTGTAGTAAATGTATTCATGCAAAACGCTCATTTGTTTTTTTTTTCGCCTTGCCTCCTTTTTTACTTTGGAAAAGGAACATGAGTGTTACATTTGTGTTACTGGCGTGTATCCTAGACATGTGTTACATGAATATTCCATGAATATTAGCATGAATGTTCCATTAATGTTGTTTTTTACGGGGCACTGAAAATAAAAATCATTTCACAAGCAATTCGTACCTCAGAAACTTGCATAGACTTTTCTCCACCAAGTTTTACGTAAAGCCATTGCGGCCTGGTAGATTCTGGGTCTGGCCCATCGAAACGCTAAAAAGTTTAAAACAATTCATTTTATTTATGAATTTATATTCATATGTATTCATTTAAAAACATCAAACACATTGAACTCGAGGTTTTTTTTATTTCAATTTAAACAAATTCAAATAAAATAAAAAAAAGTAAAATTTACCACGTGTGAAACAGTAGCCCTGATAACATTCACATTATTCACAAATGGTTTCACAGCAGTGATCAGTTCGGAGTACGTCAGTTTTCTTTTCTCGGATCCGCTGTAAGAAATTCAAATCATATACATGATAAAATATGTCATTAAATCAGTATTTTTTTGTTTATTATTGTATAATTATTATATTAAGTTAAACTTTGGATTTTGTTTGTGGTTGCTTATGATTTCTTTTATATTTAAAATTTTGTTAAATTTTTTACTACGGCCATACATAGAAACATTGTTTCTACACAGATTTGTTACAGTGTACTGTACACGATTTTTTGTAGAAAACCGTGAGGAATAAATAAAATATAGAATTAATTAATTCATCAGATTTCTTTACCTTCCAAGTTTTTTCACAGCGTAAATGTGAGCCATTTTCATGAAAATGTACCCAGCGAAAAACGAGTCCCAGCCAGCATCGTGAACTGAAAGAGTTTCTGTGAACAAATTTTTATTTATTGCATTTTTTATTTATTTGAAATAATGATTATAGACTTATTGTTTAGAGTTAGAGATTTTTCATTTTCGAAATTTTGCACTGAAATGTTTTAGTCATGAAATAGGATTTTCATGATTTTCAAATCACTTAAAAAGATATTTTTTTATTAATTTCTTACATACGTTTGGTACCTTAAATATTGATTGCTATATAAATTGAAGTTCATAGAAGATTTTCAAAATTTTTGTAGATTTTGAGGAAAATAATATCGACATAAACTGATAGTATTTTATGTGATTTTAAAATTTCTGTATTTTTGGGACTTGTAAAATTTTGTACTTTTTTTAGTATAATCTTATTCTTTAAGAATCAAAGTTCTGAAGAGTTTTGATTTTTTCAAAGATTTTTGAAAAAATAATACTCACACAGTTTTAAGTACTTCTCACAATTAAAAATTTTTTGTATTTTTCAATACTTTTATAAACATAGCTTGAATTTAACTTTGCAAGATTTTATTTCTAAACTTGAAAATTTGAGTTCGGCAATAAACTATTTCAAAAAACTGAGTTTTGAAAGTCTCGAATTTTTCGATAAATAAATAATAGAAGAAATAATCATTTTTTTTATTGTTTATGGGAAAATGAATGAGTTTTTGAGAACAAGTTTTTATTAATTGTATTTTTTACTATAGCTACACGTTTAAATTTTTGATTTTTTTTTAGTTTTCATTTACAGATTTATTGTTTAGAGCTACACATTTTGTATTTTTGCTATTCACGCAGATTTTGAGTACTTTGTAGTTTCAGAATTTTCGTATTTTTCGATACATAGCTTAAAAGTAACTTGGCAAGATTTTATTTTTAAACTTCAAGATTTGAATTCGAGCAATTAACTATTTAAAAAAACTGAGCTTTGATAGTCTCGAATTTTTAAATCAGTAAATAATAGAAGAAATGATAATTTTGTTGCATTTGGTATTTTATATTGTTAATAAGAAAATGAAGGAGTTTCTGTAAACAAATATTCATTTATTGCATTTTTTTAGAATTGTTACAGGTTTAAATTATTGATTTATGTTAATTTTCACTTATAGATTTATAGTTTAGTTACAAGTTTTTTTTGTTTGTAATTTTTTACTGACGTTTTTCAATCATGAAATCAGATATTTATGGTTTTTAAGTCACTAAGGAATATTTTTTTTTTATCATTTCTCATATACGTTTTAATAATGGCTATTAATTAATTCTTTCAATAATAATAATAATAATAATTTTAGGTTATAAATATAAATTTAATTAATTAATATTGATAAAATAGCAATAAAAATTAAATTATAAAATAAAGTTAGATAAAAATATAAAATTGAATTAAATTATAATAAAAGTTATTATTAATTTTTTCAATAATAATAATTTATATAATCAATTAATCTTTTCATTTTTATTAATTTCTCATATACGTTTAATATCTTAATGTTTTATTTCTATAAAATTTTTTAACATTTTCATAGAATTTGTTGCAAACAATATCCACAAGTATTTTATGTAATTTTATAATTTCTTTAGATTTGGTATTTGAAAAATTGTGTAGGTACTATTTTCTAGTATATTCATAGATTTCTAGTGTTTTCATAAATTGATCTATGTATTTCTAGAATCTGATGCTCTAGGAATCAAATTTCTAAAAATTTCTCATATTTTTGAATATTTTTGAAATAATAAATTTCTGTGTTTTTCGATACTTTTATATACATTGCTTAAACTTTAAGATTCGAATTCGTAAAAAATGTATAAGAAATTATTCATAATTTTATTGCATTTGGAATTTTATCTTGTTAAATGGGAAAATTAATCATCTAAAAATTTTCACTTTTTCAAGCTTAGATCATGACAAAATTCGCAGTAAATCCCAGGTTCTTCAGGACATTTTCTTTTTTTTTTTTTTTTTTTTTGCAAACGAAGATTTTTTAATCTCAGAAATGATTTTCAAGGTCATACCTGGACAAGTTCCTTCTGGTTCTTGGATCACTGGAGAATTCAGCAACAAGTATCGACCTTTCTCTACTGTAAAATATTTGTACATGTCTCCGAGACCTGTGGTTTTCCATCTGTCTGAAATTGAAAAACAATCAACGTTAAATATCAAACAAAAAATTATAAAATACTTTTTATAACATATGATATAAAAATTCGTATGATTAAATATTAAACAAACAATTAATGTTAAATATAAAAAAGCGTTTCCTTGAAAAACTTTCTTCTTTCAATCGATTCTTCAATTCACTCAACTTGTTTATTTCATATCAATAATTGTTAACAAGACTAACTTTGTTTTGTATTGACAAGGATCAAAAAAAATTTTTTTTTCAAATTATACTGAATAAATAACTGCATTACAGAAAAAACAGAAAATTTTCAAAATTGTGTTCCCATACCTTCTCTTTTCACAATTGCTTGTAAATCAAAACACATGTGTTTCGTGTCATAAATATTCGGGAACTCTTCATGGACATTTTTTTTGAACTCACTGTACTTCTCTGAAAGCAACAATAACATAATAAACAAATACTTCTAATTTCCACAACTACATTAAAAATTCAACACTGACTCGGCAACGGTTCAATGAACTGTTTGTACATAAACATCAAATCAGTAAAAAGATTATGCCCAATGATTGGTTTTTTCAGCGATCGAATAAGATTGAAAACTTTGGTGAAACCAAGATAATAATTCATCAAAAAATCGTCCAACACGTCGGCTCCTTCTTTTTCTTCGAAAGCTTCTCGTTCGTCTTTTTCAACTTTCAGCACCAAAACCTGAAATCATATTCAACATTTTAGGTTTTTCCTTTGGTGATATTTTCGGTTACAAAACATTAAAACCTACTTTGGCATTTCCAAATTTCGTCCAAAGGTTCTTGTATTGTTTCCGGATACGTTTGTGCAATAAATATTCGACCAATTTCGATTTTGCTTCGATTTCATAAACGTCGTATCTCTTGGCTTTTGTAATCCATTGACTGATTTCACTGATGTTTCTCATCACACCCTCTGATTCGGCCAGGGAAATATATTTGTCAATCGAACGTAGCAGCGTTTCATTTTTCACGCTGTCTCGCAATTCCGCCTTTTCTTCTTTGTCGAGGTAAGAAAGACTGAGGTATGCAAACTGAAATAAACAGATTTTGTTTGATTACGAATTCGGGAAGGAATATTATTATCGATTGGTGGAAATTTTGTTTTTTGAAAAGGGAATATCAAAAATTCAGTAAAAATGTGTGGAATTGAAAAAAAAGGTATGAACTATTGGAAAAAAAAGCCAATCCAGGGTTTTGTTTTGGAGAAATCACGAGTTTTCATTTATTTATTTGTAATTTAAGCAAATTGGTATGGATTTATTAAATATATAGAGAAAATTTTTCTCGAATAATGTAAAATTTGTATAAAAAATTTTGTGAATACTGGAAAGTACTTCTGAATTTTTAAAAATTAATTCATTTTAAACATCATCAAATTTTGAACTTGACAAAATATTTGTTTAACAGTTGGGAGTGTATGAACTGTTATAAATTGTAAAAGTTAATGAAAAATAACTTCCAACAGTAAGAATTTTTTTTAATTTTCTGTCATTATTGTTAAATTTCACGTTATTATTACATATGACTTTTTTAATTATTTAGAAAAATTATTATAGATTCATTAAATGTGTAGAGAAAATTTTTCTAGAATAATTCTAAATTAATAGAAAAAGTATTGAGAATTTGGGAAAATTCTTCTGAATTTTGAAACGTTCATTCATTTTGAATTTCAATAAATTTCGAAACTGACAAAAATGTTTTTTAACTGTTGGAACTGTATGAACTGTTATAAATTGTAAAAGTTAATGAAAAACAATTTCTAACAGTGAGAAATGTTTTAAAATGATTTGTCTAATTATTTAAAAAAATTGGTATAGATTTATTGAAAATGTAGAGGGAATTTTTCTAAATAATCTAAAATTTATAAAAAAAGTATTGAGAGTTTGGGAAAATTCTTCTGAATTTTTGAAGGTTAATTCATTCTGAAAATCAATAAATTTTGAATTTGACAAAAAAATTTGTTTAACTGTTGAAAGTATATGAGTTGTTATAAATTATAAAAGTTAATGAATAGTAATTTTCATCAGTGAGAACTTTTTCAAATTTTCTGCCATTTTTGTAAAATTTCAGGTTATTATTAAATTATTATTTTAATTATTCAGAAAAATTGGTGTAGATTTTTTAAATATATAGAGAAAAATTTTCTAGATAATCTAAAATTTATAGAAAAAGTATTGAGAACTTGACATAATTCTTCTGAATTTTTAAAAAATCAATTTTGCAAATCATAAAAGTTTGAAATTGAAAAAAATGTGTTTAACTGTTGAAAGTGTATAATCTGTTATAAATTATAAAAGTTAATGAAAAATAATCATCAACAGTGAGAACTTTTGTAAATTTTCTGTCGTTATTGTGAAATTTCATGTTACTATAAAATAATTCGCCTCATAATTTAGAAAAACTGGTATAGATTTATTGAATTTGTGGAGAGAATTTTTCTCGAATAATCTATAAAATTTATAGAAAAAGTATTGAGGACATGAGATAATTCTTCTGAATTTTTAAAAGTTAATTCATTTCGAAAAACATAAAATTTCGAATTTGACAAAAAAATTTGTTTAAGCTAATGGAAGTGTATGAACTGTTATAAATTGTAAAAGTTAATGACAAATAATCTTCAACAATGAGAACTTTTTTAAATTTTTTGTCATTATTCTAAAATTTCATGTTATTATAAAATAATTTGTCTCATAATTCAGAAAAGAGAGTATTATATATTTAAAAAATATGCAAGGGAAATTTTTCGAAAATAATCTCAAATTTATAGAAAAAGTATTGTGAACTTTGAAAAAATCTCTTGAACTTCTTACTTCATTTGGAAAATCATCAAATTTTAAAATTGACAAAAAACTTATTTATACTCTCAGAAGTGAATGAACTTATGAATTGTTGAAGTCTATGAAAAATAATCTCTAACAGTGAGAAATTATTGAAAATTTTCTGTCATTATTAAAGAATTTCAGGTTATTATAAAATAATTTCTCTTATAACTCAGAAAAGTTTATGAAAAAGTATTGGTCATATTGGAAAATTCTTCTGAATTGTTGAAAGTTAATTTATTTTAAAAATCATTAAATTTTGAAATTGGCAAAAAACTTATTTAACAGTAAAAAGTGTATAAACTGTAAAAGTCATTGAAAAATAATTCTCAACAATAAGAACTTTTTAAAATTTTCTGTTATTTTTGTAAATTTTCATGTTATTATAAAATGATTTGTCTAATTATTTAGAAAAATTGGTATAGATTTATTGAATTTGTGGAAAAAGTTTTTCTAGAATGATCTAAAATTTATAGAAAAAATACTATGAACTTTGAAAAAATCTTACAAATTTAAAAAAAAATAATTCAATTCAAAAATCATCAAATTGAGAAACTGACAAAAAACTTATTAAACTGTCAAAAGTGTACTATTATAATACTATTACAATACTATTATATACTATTATATATACTATAATATACACTTAATAATGTATACTTATTATAATACTATTATAATACTATTATAAACTGTAAAAGTTAATGAAAAATAATTTTCAACAGTGAGAACTGTTCAAAATTTTCTGTCATTAATGTAAAATTTCAGCTTATAAGATTATTCGTCTCATAATTCAGAAAAGTTAGTATACATTCAAAAATTATGCTGAAAAAATGTTTCTGTAATAACTAAAAATTTTTAGAAAAAGTATTGTGAACGTTGAAAAAATCTTTTAAATTTCTAA
Organism: Platygaster orseoliae; assembly: GCA_030522825.1. NCBI lineage: Eukaryota > Metazoa > Arthropoda > Insecta > Hymenoptera > Platygastridae > Platygaster > Platygaster orseoliae. Next base: position 4,045 of record JAPYZL010056870.1, on the reverse strand, counting down.
AATATAAATCATTATGAAAATCATAAAATTTAAAAATTGACAAAAAACTTACTAAACTGTCAAACGTGTATAAACTGTTGTAAACTAAAAGTTAATGAAAAATAATTTTGAACTGTGAGAACTTTTTGAAATTTTCTGTCATTATTATAATATACCAAGTTATTATAAAATGATTTCTCTTATAATTAGGAAAAGTTGGTTTACATTAAAAAAATATACAGAGAAAAATTTTCTAGAATAATCTAAAATTTATAGAAAAACTATTGTGAACTTTAAAAAAATCTTCTGAATTTTCAAGTTATTTTACTTTGAAAATTATTATATTTTGAAATTCATAAAAAATTTATAAACTGTCAGAAGTTTCTAAATAAGTATAAATTATAAAAGTTAATGAAAAATAATATTCAACAGTGAACACTATTCGAAATATTCTGTGAGTATTGTAAAAATTTAATAAAAATGATTTTACAACATTCAAAAAATCTTTCCAAAATTAAAAAATTTTAACCTCCTTGCTGCTGCAATGTTGATAATTATTTGTGGACTAAACAAAAAACAAACCTTATTGAAATCAAATTCATGTTCACACAAGAATTCAATGCAGCTTGACTGCCACAGAAACAGTCGATTCTTCACCGGAATGGATCGAGGAAGCAAATAAAAAATAAAAGTTTCCGTGAAAAATTTTTTTTGTTCCCGGCAAAAGCGGAATGCTGTGATTCCACATTGCATTATAATGTACGGTTCAATGTTTTCCCGTAGAAAGTTATAACGGTCTTGTGGAGTGTCGAACAAACTGAAAAAAATTGTTTGTTAAGATCAAGAACTTACATTTTTAAATTATGGAACGATTGAATTTACACAAAATATTGTACGAATTGTAAAATTTGTATTTTTATTTAGTTTTATTTTCTATTTCGTTATTTACTAATACTTAAATTTCAAAACTCAAGAATCTTTTATTATATCTGTTTTTTCATAAAAAATTTCACATAAATCATTTTTAACAAAAATTACCAATTTCAAAATTTGTTAATTGATAAGGTTTGGAAATTTTCAAGCATTATTTATTTGAAATTTTTTCATAGTTTTTTTTATAACTCAAATATTAAATTTTTTCAGGTTTTGAAGTTCAAACACTTCAGAATTCGGAAAATCCTTCAAATGAAAAAAAAGGTAGGTTTGGATTTCAAAATTGAAAGTCATTATAAAAGTTACTTTTAGGTATTAAGATTATTTATTAAAAATTCCGACCATTTTACCATGAGATTCGAATGTGTATTTTTCAAAATAGGAAAAACTAATGTCTTAGAAGTTCAATACGTTGAAAAATAAAAGAAAAAAAATTGGTCTACTATACCAAATTATTAAATTAAGCCGTAATTATTGATATTTAACAAATATTATTAAACGTTTTTTCATTATTTTTTATATTAATTATAAGTGGAGACGGAAAATTAAATTGTTGTTTGTTTTCGTTTATATCATTAATGTTTGGAACTTCAGGCACATTAAAATTATTAGAATCGCTACTAATTAGTAAAAATAAAGGTTTTCTAAATATTTTCGATTGTTGAAAAAGTAGTTGTAATTTTTAAAAAATGAAAAAAACATTAATTCATTATATTATTTACAGTAACATTTTATTACAATTTTTCTAGGAATTCGTCGAAACTGCAAGAAGTATACAAATAATTATAAATAAATGTTTTAAATAATCTACCATCAAAAAATTGAATAAAAATATGAAGAATATATACATTTAAATAATGTAAACATAACTTATTTCATTTTTTACATTTCTGACAATAGCTATAAATTTTGACATGAAAATCGACTCGATCATATGTGTAAAAATTTGTAAGTTTGTAAAAACCTTTCAGCAATTTAAAAAATTGTAATTTTTTCGCAAAATTTCATAAATAATTATAAACATAAATATTTACGTCAGAAAAAAACCTGAATGTAATAAATTTCTGGGAAAATTGAAAAAAAAATTTTTTTATATAAATAACAATAAAAAAAAGTGTAAAAATTCTATAATTCTTTTTTTGTATTGAACGGTAAAAACTTATTAAGATTGGACAGTTAAAACTATAATAAATCTATAAATTTTCTCGAATATTTAAAAGGTTAATATTTAAACGAAGGAAAAAAATAAATAAAATTAACGATTTTTTTACCTTTCTTTCGAATCATCGTATGATTTTAATCCACTGTATTCACTGTCAATCGAAATATAAGTAGCTTCTTTTAATGCTTTTTCCACTTTTGGAAAAAGTTCGTCAAAATTCTCGTCGGTTACTTCAAGCATTTTGAATTAATACACTTGATTAAAATTGGAAGGCAGTAATTAGAATTTCTCTATTGCGTTTTCTAAGAAAACAGGAATAATATATTAAACTGCAGAAATTAAATTAATGAAAAATAAATAAACTTGACTTTGCAAGAGTGCAGTACATGTGTATTATTGTGTATTATTATTTTGAATAAGTTAAATTGTGGTTATGTTGAAATGCTGAACGTGCATTGAAAATGCTCAACTGTGCTCAACTTGCTCCGTCACAATAAAAAATCCAATATGGCCGCCGCAGGAAATTTGAAATTCACAATGTAACGGCCGCGACACAATCAAAGATTGGGTGGACATAGAAAAACAGTTTGTTTTGAAGAAATCATCATTGCAACGTCCTTACATAATTTTCATTTTGCGTTGCGTAGAAGAAATATGTCAATCAGAAATTGTGAAAGTTATATTATATTTCAAGATGTTACAGAGGCGCCGGGACTAAATTTTTTTTGGGGGGACAAAAACTTTGTTTATAATATATATTTAATTCAATTAATCATTGTTATTTCAACTTTATCATTCTATTGTATTGCAATATACTGCTGATTTATTACACGAATATAAAAATGACAATAATACTCAGATCGAAATTAATGTTAAAAGTTTAATAATTAAAAAATTATTATTATATAATTATTATAACTTTATTTATTTATTTTATTTATAATTACTTAAAATCAATGAAAATTCAATCGATCAACTGATTTCTTCAATATCCTTAAATTATACTCAAAACCATCACTGAAAATTTCAACTCGGGAAGATTTCAAAAATGTCATTAGGGTCTTTTACAAATTTTAAAAATCTTATATGTCGCTCTTATAAGATTTAAAAAAACTCAGAAGAAATTCTGGAGTCTTCTGGGTTTTTTGAAAACCTACAAGCGCAAATTATAAAATTTTCGATAACTTATAAATCTCACTCTTTAGATTTTAGAAAACTTGGAAGAATTTAATTTGTTGCTTCATAATAATTTAATGAATTTCAAATGAAATTTCGCTAACATTATAAACATTTTTAGAATTTTATAAGATCCAGAATAACAAGGAAAACTGCGTAAAATTTAAATTTTACTTCACTTTAAAGTGAAGCAAAAGTTATGTACCAACAATTTTATACGATGCAAAAATATTTACACTTTCAGAATAAAAAAATTCAGTCTACGGCAGTTTTTCAGTTTTTTTATATGTGACCATTGTTTGTGTTTTTCAAAATGTTTTGATATTCTCCAATCTCGAAAAACTGTATTAAAATGTTTTTGATTGTTCATCTTTTACTGTATGATAAAATTATGCACAAAAACACCAGAATTGATGAGGCGAGTTAATGATCAAATTACATGTGATAAATTATAATTAAAAAGGTTACTATATTTTTCATAAAAAATTAAATGTTCGCGAGCTCCGACATGCTTAAAAATTTTATCGGTCTGCTGTACATATCAAACTCGTTACTCTTAAATAAGTTCTGAGAATTCTAAGAATAACTTAAATGATAAAAAATTTCAAACTTTAAAGCATTTTCAGAGTTTTTTTGTTACATTTTGTGGTTTACAAATATTTGGCAATTTTTTTGAAACCCATTCACGAATCATACTTAAGGGGGGAAGTATGAAAATAAATTTCAAAAAATTGATTTTTTTTTATTATCTTAATCGACAGGTATAAGCATTGAGAAATCAGTCAAAAAATTTCA
>JAPYZL010056860.1:0-12676 GCA_030522825.1 Platygaster orseoliae | reverse complement strand
TTAATTTTTTGTAAAAAATTTTTATTTTTTTTAAACGTGGTTTTTGCTCCCAAAAAACAAGAGGAAGCAAAAAACGGCTACTTGCACAACAAAAACAGTGTACAGCTGTTATTTTTCCGGCCTATGCCGGTAAAGTAAGTACTTTGCCGGCCTAGGCCAGAATAGTAAGTACTATACGTCAAAAGACTACTTTGCGGAGGCTCTCTGAGTACGAAATACTGTATTTTGCGGAGTGTTTTGCAAAAAACATTTTATCATACTGAGTTTATGTATTAATTTTTAGATCCAATAAATATCCAGATGTTTCGTCAAAATTGTAAAAAATTTTAAATTATTAAAAATTTCGAAGGATGATTGAAAATTATAGAGCATTCAAAAAATATGTACAACTATAAAATTGATAACAAATTTTCCGTATATAAAAGGCAATTTTTTAGAATTCCCAAAAATTGTAGTAACTGAGTGATATTTTTCAAATATTTCAAGAATAAAAAATTTTCTATTCTACAAGTATTGTCCCTTATTTTCATAATTTCAATAAAAAGTATAGATATTCCGAAAAGTGGAATAATTATAAAAAAGTAAAAAACTTATGGAATCGTTAATGATTTACGAAATTTAAGGAGAAGTTATTTAAAGTATATTTTCATAAAATTTCAGAATTGTAGGAAATTTCGAAAATATAGTAAAACTACACAAACTCCGTAACATTCCTAAAATTTTTTGAAATCAGAAAATTTGAAATCGAACACATCGTTCTATCGTACGAAAATCGTCGATAACTTTGCTAATCCAATAATTATTCAAAAATTATGGTACATTATGAAAAATTTAAAGGCGTTGAAAATATTAAGGATTTTCAAAAATACCAAAACATTCGAAAAGCACGTAGAATGAAGTCAATGTTGATAAATTTTGCGAGTCGTGGAAATTTTACTGTGAAAAATTATAGAAACTGTGTGATGCTCTTTACAATATAAAAAATAAAAAAAAATTTATTTTACTAAAATAGACTTTCATTGAAAAAATGTCAATAAATTGTAAAAATTTTCGAAATTAAAGAATTCTGAATAGTTGAAGATAAATATCATTAGTTTGATCTATTTTTTTCTTTCTAAGTTTATTTTCATGTCGTTAAATTGATATAGGTAACATCAAATGTTAGTTATATTAACGTTTTGGCAACACTCATATACTACAAAGTAAAACACTAATACATGTTCTAGAATCTTGTTTTAAGTTCTGAACGAACAACAACAAAAAAAAACGAAACAAAACAAAACAAAAATTCTGTATACTCCTACGATTCAAAAGATGTAGAAGGACCAAACATCAAGCTTCAATCGGAAATCTGTTCATCAACAAGATAACAGAAACGCGCCTCGTTCCGCGCGCGATAATCCCGTGCATTGCCAACGCACCAAATTGCCAGGATTACCAGTCCCGAGACTGGGCTACGTACTCGAGATTGCTTAGGATTACAGCTACGTAAACGCGTTGGCACGTACCTCCCTAATTTCGTTCTGAGAAACTCCCACTCCCAAGACAAAGACAAGTACCATCAAATCCCTCATACAAATCTCGTTCATATATTTCCCCTTCAACCTTCGAACAACAAATATAATTTTCATCACATTTTCTTGGCATTCATAAAAAATGCACGAGAATCGCGGAAGGATGTATTGTCATTGTAGCGTTATAACATCTTGACCCTCGCGAAACGATAAATAACGTAATTTAGTCGCAGGGGAACGAACCTCGTCGTCGGGGAGGAATAATTACACAACTATTTTGTTCCTGGGTAGCCTTAAGATCCAATCGAGCGACACAGCCGCGGTTGGAATGTAATTAAACGTCAAACCTAAATGCACCTGCTGTCCTTTTTTTCATATTTTCCAGAAAACGTCGAGTATAAATTACCACTGGTGCGTTAATTAGGGAAAGAAAACAATACGAATACGTTTTCCCAGGAGTGAATAGCGCAGATAGGCAGTCGCAACAATTAAAGAAAAATCGCGGCTAGGTGAAAAATGGTACGGAGACTTTTTTTCTCATATGCCAGTGATAGAAGCGTCGAAGCAGCCGGGAGTGAGAGAAAAAAAACGAGTTGTGCTCTTATACCGATGCATTTCCGGAATTAATTCCCAGCGAAATATGCATATGCGTCGCGGGCAGGTTGCTCGCAGGTTCCTCGTTGCCTCGAGGTATCCGTATCTCAGAGTACAGATCTCTTAATATCGTAGCTACCGTTTCGAGCCATCCGCTGCCTTTCTCATTTACATCGCGTGGAATATGAAGAGTGCTACGGCACAACGAATGCGCTTCCGAGGGCAAATCGCTAATTGCCTAGCCCGATGTAATCTTAAGCGTGACTTCATGAAGTGAAAAAACCGAAAGTGACCGCCCGCGTAAATTTTTCTTTTTGGTTACCCGAATTCGTCTTTTGAAGATGTTTGTATGAATTCGTGACGGGAATTCGTCAGATTGGTAATGATGGAACTGAAATTTAGTACGTTGTGTTGAAAAGACAATTATGACAAAAAACTTCAGAATTATAATAGTGATGAAAATTTTTTGTTTTTGCATTTTTCGTCGAAAATGTTCTTTCTGGGATGTCTCGAAAAATCGGGTTTGAGAGGACAAAATAATATGATCTTTTTGGATTCATTAGCCAAAATACAATGAAAAACATACTCTGAATTCAGCACCATAATAGTTCGAAATTTCCAAAAATAGCCGAAATTTATGGTACATTTTTCCAAATTTTCCATAGTTCAATGGTTTTGTCAGTTTTTATTGTTTTGTAATTTTGCAACTTCGCAAAATGTCTAGATTTTTTGGACATTTTCAAAATGAAAAACAATTTTTGTAGGATAAAAGATTTTTTTTTTACTTTTGAAGATTGAAAGAATGTTATACAGTTTCTATGATGTTGGGGATTTTTACGAATCGACTATGATCTGCAAAATGAATTTATATTCTCCAAAATAGAAGATATCAAATATGTGTGAATTTTCAACAATACTTAAAATTGTCAATGCTTCATTATTTTGTATTATTTCTGAACATTTCAATATTATATTCAAATTCGAAAAATCTGAAATTAATTTCGCAGGATCGAAAATTTTTGTATTTTAAATTAACTTAAGCATATCATTCACTTTCTAAAATTTCGATCAATGTGGAAAATTGAGTACAATCTGAAAAATCGAACAATATTTTCTGAAACAATACATATTTACTTAACATCTAAGAATTTTGAATAATCCTCAATATTTTCTATGTTTTCTGAATTTTCAACAATTTAGAAAAATTTTTAAATAACGTAAAATTGAAGAAAATAGTAGATGATCACGAGAAAAAGCATTCTTTTATTTTTAAAGATTGAAAGAATGCGACACAGATTCTACTATTGAAGGCAGTTTTCGAAATTCACCACGTTCTTCAAAATTATATATCATTAAATAAAATAAAATAATAAAATTATCCATATGCTCCAAACATCTTAGAATTCCTGAATATCCTTTATATTTTCAACGCTTCCGAATTATTTTATTTTTCATTACTGCTGGTATTCGAATAATATCACACAGTTTCTACAAATAAAACTATTTAACCAAATCACCACTACTGCAAAGTCTATTTGGAATTTCTGAAATGATAAATATTCTCTTTGTATTTAAAAATTTTAATAACTTTAGAAATTTTCCGAGCTTCTTGATTTTCCACAATTTCTTATAATTTTTTAATTTTCATAATACTTTTGAAATTAGCGACGATGTTTGTGATATTGATGATTTTTGTTTTACTGATTTAAAGAATAACACAGTTTCTATAATTTTCAGTTTTTTCAAAATTGATCATGAATTACAAAATCTGAACACATTACTTTAAAGGATATTCATTTCCTTATTGTTTCCGAATTTCGGCAGTCATTGACATTTCCAAGACTTTTTATTTACTATTAATTTTCCTTAATTTCTAGATTTATAATGCATGTTAATATAATAATAATAATAATAATAATAATAATAATAATAATAATAATAATAATAATAATATAATTATATAATTATGTATAATAAAAATACTTTCGAACTTCTCCATTTCTTAAAATTTTCTCCACTTCCTGATTGTCCATAATTTACTAACAAATATGAAAATACTTATTGAACTTTGAAAATTCACACAATAAAAAATCTTGCGTTTCTAATAAATTGTACAAATATTACAGAGTTTCTGCATCTAGAATTTTTTAAAATCTTGAAGCAATTTCCAAATTGTTCTAAAATTCCATGTTTCGATCGAAAAATTATTTTCAAATTAATTTATATCAACCTTAGTATTTTCGGATACTTTCTCTATCCAGAATTTCCTTAACGAGTATTTCTTTTCACCATGCTCGTACCTTCCATCGCTCCTGGTTCCACGTGTTGCTATTTCCCAAAGTGAAAAAGCGCAATTCAAATGAAGAACGTTAAAAAGTCACAAATGCGAATGAAGCGGAGAGATACATTGACTCGTAAAATGTGGCTCAAATTGTCGGGGCTCGTCCGCGCGCCCGAAAGGTCACGAATGCCCTGTGTTTCTCATTTCAATATTTTTGCGATAAATCCGGGCTGGTTCTTTTACGACTAGCAGAATAAATAATAACGCGAATTCCAGGAGACGAGCTCGGCTGTCCACCGCTATAATACGAGGCTGCATCGCGGCGTACTTTTACGAGCAACCTTATGCAGTTGGCATGTCCAAGTGCTGAATCAGGCTGTAATAAAATAAAGGGTGAAGGCAGGTCGATGCATAAACTCATGACGACTTATGTTATTGAGGCCCTCCCCGTTGCCCCGCCATCCTCCTTTCAGGTGCTTCAAACTGTTATAAACGTGCATCGTCTCTTTACGGAAAACCCATAACATAATGCAATTAAGCTCCTACAGCTCGTTTGCCTTTTAATAATCATACAAAGTAGCTAGGCATGTAAGACCGCTCAAATGTTCTTCAAGTATTTCGATGAAACTATCGTGAATCTCACGCAGAAATTCCGAATTTTTGCAGTGAACTCTAACCTGTATTCGTGGATAGCTTTTGCGGTCCACGGGATGTTGGAAAAGTAAATCAGTGCTTCTTCCTTCGAGCTCGTTGATGATTCGCACCGATCGTGCGAATGGTTCTCGTGTTCCACAAATGATCACTATCAGGGATTCTTTGCACGCACTGTTTTTTTTGGATTCAGCTTCTGCTGAATAGAAGAGAATACAGTAAACTTTCGTTTATTCCAACCGCCGCGAAACGTAAACATTCAGTTATTCCAACTCTGGAGGGGCTCCCACCTCTACCGCATGTCTTTGTCAGTAACTCTCATTGGCTATGTCGCCATGCGGGGCAACCAATGAACAGTCTCGTGTGCGAGAGAGTTAAATGCATCGTCACAATTTCACGTCACGCGGGATAGGCCGCACAGGAAAAGTGGTGAGAGGTGGAGGGGCATCGCCAGTTGGAATAACCGAGCGGAAACGAGTTGGAATATACGATCGTTGGAATAAGCGAGCGTTGGAATAAACGAAAGTTTACTGTATAAAAATCGAATATTTTGTTTCAGTTATGAAGGACACATAAAAATATTTAAATGCTACTTGAAACAATTTTTGTAAATTTTAGAAAATTCAGAGCATTAACGATGCTCTGTCTGATTTTTTAATGAAAATTGCGAAATTACTGCTGAACTCGAAATAAAACTATTCAGTTCCAAGATATCTAACACTTTTGAAAATTATTTTTCTGAAATATTTTTTTATGAATTCATAGAATGCCTGGCAATTGACCCGATTCCATTAAATCCGAAAGACGGAACTCGAACATTAGGCGAAATATGGGAACCACAAGATGAGTCGGATACCGCACAAAGGGGGAAAAGATATGATTTCTTTTCTCCGCTCATTCCTTCCGCCCCTAGCCCCAGGTTGCTACCATAAAACGTCGTTCCTGGCGCGATGTGCGCTTGTTCGAAAAGAATATTTTCTAATAAGCACAATGTAAAGTTGGGGTGCGTTACACAAAAGATATCTTTTCCTCAGAGTGGGGAGGGTAAAGGGGGGAAGGGGGGAGCACGAGCCTGGAGGATGGGAATACGAGTCAGACTTATCTAAGTAATATTGGATTAAAAGTTGTGCCTCTCCTTGGTCGCAATATGTTATTTTTATTGCTTGTGGCTTTGCATAATACTCGCTGGGGTGTGCAGCCACTGCTGAATGCTAATTTCAATTTTTACGCCGGCGTTTCAGTGTCGGTGGACTACGATTCCGCAGTTTACTTCAGTTTACTTATTCATTTCGCACGCTAAGATTGAGCTGGAAGATGAATCCGAGGGTTGATTTCTGATTTTTCACATATCCTTAGGATTTTTGATGGTCGAAATTGAAGACGGTTGAAAAATGTCGGTTTAGTTTTCTTTCTATCACGCGAGACAAAAACTTTGAAAACTCTATCACACTCGATCATCGCTGGGTTAATAATAAAATCCAGTGACGCTGAATAATCGCCTCACTAAAACATCCCTCAATCACAGAATCAAAGCCATTCACGGTCCAAGAAGCCGCCAATTTTGAACCAATAGCTTTCTGTTATCGTGTGAAATCGGACGGACCGGGTCCTACTTTAGGCTCGTAAAAATTTACAATTTGGAAAATACCACGGAGGCTCGCAATCGCCCCGGATTTATACTTCGGTTTTCTCTCTCGCTCTCTTTCTCTATGTATGCGGCGAGCAATCAAGTTTATAAAGCGGGAAATCGAAGGGACTCGCCCTGAAACGGCGGCAAATGGGAAAGCCAGGGTGACGATAACGCTGAAAGACTTTTGACGAAAATTGAAGTCGTTGTTATGACAGAAATTGTACGCGACGAAGCTTTACGAAAGGGGGCCACGACCGACTCTCCATCGACACTCGCTTAAAACAAAGAAAGAAGATGCGAATTCCCGCCCGATGAATTTTTAATAGACGAGGACCGTAGAAAAAGGGCTTGAAATTTCATGACCGCGAAATTGTGTTTCAAGTATTTACGGTTATTGACGTTTTTGAAAGTAAAGGAATCGAGTGGCTTTCGAAAATGGCGAAAGTTGATGCTGTAACAAATGATAACACTGAGTATTTTCAAAGTTGAGTAGAGGTTTTTCACTTGCATCCAAGAGATAAACGAGAGCAGGGGTGACGGAAGATGTGGGGATGTGGACAGCACTTCACACATTGGAAAATCAGGGCAGATAAAATACCAAAAAATATTTACGTGAAGGTGGAACGATTAGAAAATTGTAGGTTTATTCAGTCGTTGAAAATTTTTGCAATATAAAAAATATAATAACTGTTTTTAGATTTTGAAAATAATAGTCGATCTCTTCAATCATACGTATTACGAATATTTGAAGTTTGAAGAATATTGTACGATTTTTCATGCATCAGAATATTTGAAGTCTTATAAAATTCACGCCATTTATAAAAATATTCTAGATGTAAAAAATTCTATTCCAAAAATTCTATTGATTTCATAGAATCATCGAAAATCTTTTGAATAACAGCATTTTTTTATTAAAAAATTTTTTAAACTTTCTAAATTTGTACTGAAATTTTCAAAACAATCAACGACCTATGTACAATAAATGGTTTTGAAATTGTAGTTTGAAGAATACTTTACAGTCTATGGTATGTTACGAAATTTTCAAATTTTCGTACAATTAACATGATTAATCTACGTTTTCTGAAATACAACGAAACTTGTAGAATTCTTAGAATCATTAAAATGCTCCATAATTTTCCATGATTTTCATTTTCGACACTGCCGAAATTTCTATATTTTTCTTTCAGTTAGAACTACGACGATCTCTCTACCATCGAACGTTTAACAATTCTAAAAACTTTTGAAAATCTTATAAAGTTTTTTTCTTACATAAGATTTTTACAATTTTCTTTCATTTAAAAATTCATTAACATGCACATTCAAGAATTCTACGAATTTCTAGGTTTTTCAAAAAGAAAAAAAAATTGGTTTCAAAATTTAGAGTATTCATTATTGTTTCGACATTAATTAAATGTCTAAGTTTTTTATTGGATTTTGAAAAATTTTGACGAGTTTTGCACGAGGATATATTTATCAATTTTTAATATTTTAGATATAAGTACATGTTTCATATAATTATACGAAATTTTCAAAAATACTCACAAGCTACATAATATATTCACTTAATTTAAAATTATACAAGTTTTTTGGATTCTGTAATATAAATGGCAATCTTAAAAATTTTAATCTTTTTTCATGTTTCAAAGATCATTCCCAATTCCAGATTTTTATAGAAATCCTCTAAATTATTAATAATCGCCGTACAAAAATATGCTTTTCGATTCTAAGAATTCTCAAGAATTCTGCGAGCTTTGGATATTTATACAGAATATTTCAAATTCTCCGCGGTTCCCAAGACTCATCAACATTTTGTAAAATTCTGCGACTTTTGAAAATCCATCGAGAGTAATTTACAATTTCAAAATGTCGTTCTATTTTTCAATTGTTTAAATCTTCGAGATTTCTTTATCTGTTTTGAAATTGTCAATATTTCAAACAATCTTTCTACATGAAAACCTTTTTTTTATGATAAACAATTTTGATATTATTGCATAGTTCCAGTGAATTTTACGACTTGATGAAAAATATCCAAACTTTTTAAATTTTGTCGAATGCAGCAGATTGCTATGATTATTTTAAAAAATCAGGAAAAGTTTTTGTAATTTTTACTGTTTTTCATAAATTTTAGTGGATATCCATCATAATTTATATTATATTGCAATTTTTGACTTTTTGCCTTTTAGTAAAAAAACAACTTACCCAAGAGACAAAACCTTACATTAACCTTGCGAAATTTTTCAATAAAACAACACACTTTTATCGTTCACAGCTCATACACGTACGTATTTCATTAACAACCGAAATTTTTTCATCAAACTGTCAAGAAAAAAGAACGCCCAATCAACGTAAAAAAGCGCTATGTGTTTATTCGGCAGCACCTGGTTTAAATAAAATATCGACAATCCCAGTCGGTAAATGAAACTGAAAATGCATATTTGTCGTTTTGCTGGCTATTTTACCACGAGTTCAGAGTGCATTTAATTTCGCGCGTGGAGTGCTTTGAGCGGGCTCGTATTTATATTTGTATCGGTATATCGCATGCTGGCATATGTACATATGTGGTGGGGGAGGAAAAAGAGAGCCCCGAGCGATAGATTTAGGCAATGCGCGAAAACGGGGTTGCAACCCTCCATTCAAGTGCACCCTATCTCTATATACCCTCGGCAGGCCATTAATAATATATATATATATATATATATATATGTATATACCCATATTGGACACAATTCACCTTGAAATTAACCGGCAACCGATTAGTAAGCACGGGCAAATTGACTTCGAAATTGTCAATTTATTATTGCTCATGGCTTTGGCTTCATCTTCCTTGAGAGTTTTCGGAAATCAAGTGACTATCAGAGTTTTCATGAATCGCGAACACAATACAAAAAAATTTCATTCTTATGCTACACAAGTTGTTCCGGCGTGCTCGGTCACGCGTTATTATATATTTTCAAATAAATATTTAAAAAAATAACCTGTGTTGTTACGTCGGTTCAGGTTTATTTTATTTGAAGATGGAATATGATGGTTGAAAAAATGTAGAATTTATTTAATTTAAATTAATTAGAAATTATTTAAGAAAATAATTTAGAATTTTAAATATTATGTTATAAATATCTTGTATAATAGTTTACGATTTTTTTACATTTTATGTTTGCTGATTTTTTCACTGCGACATTGGACATAAATACTCGTTTCTACACGGATTTGTAACAGTGTCATTGGATACGAATTTTCGGAAAAAAATGTAAGGAATAATAATAATAGTATGGTATTATTACTGGGCTCTGCGATAATGATAACGAGTGGCAAGTTTGAATAATTCCCAGCCTACGTATCACGCCATCCATAATTTCGTGTTTTTTCTCATTCAATTGAAATCACATTTCCCACCCTTGTCAAGTTTTAATGCCGGCGCTCAACACGTCTGTAACATGTTCACGATCACGTATTATGCGTAAAATGTCCTGGAGCGCACTTACCTCGCACTTGACATTCGTTCTCGTTCAGACGAATGGGTTGAAGTACGTTCGTATTCATATGTTGCACATGCAGCACGAGCCGCACGCGATTCTCCTCGCGTGATGCAACTGCTCGATTTCTTCCTTCAAATCCGCTTTTTTCACTTCATTTTGACACTTGAGTTTTATACGACTATGTTGTTATACTTGAATAATCATGAAATGGATTGCTCTGATGATTTTGATAATGATATATATTGTTTGCTTTTTTAAGGGGGGATTATCATATCGATCGTCAAAATCATACTGAATGTTTGAGCGTATTTCAAGAAAAAACTTGGTATGTTAAAGGTCTAAACTTTTTTTTATTTTAAAGAACTTATAAAAAACATCCTAATTTTTTTTATTTCGTTAAAATTTATTAGTTAATTTGCGAGGTATCAACGTGCAGAGTGGACCATGCAAAAGTAAACGGCGTCCCTGATTTCATCGCTAGTAGTTGCTTTAGAATAAAAAACAAACTTAATTTTTGTCAGTAATGTTTTCTCTTCAATGTCAACCTGAAAAAATATTAAAAACTTTTTTTTTTTTTTTTTTTTTCTCAAAAACAATATCAAAAAATGTGAAATTTCACATAAATTGCTACAGTTTTTTAAAAAATTGTAGCTTTTTTAAAAAACGGAGCGCATGGTTGACTTTGCTAATTAATAGCTTCGAAACTAATTCATATATTTTAACCAAATAGAAAAATTTAACATGCTTGTTATGAACTTTTCAAAATAAAAAAAGTTCATACCTTTAACATGGAAACTTTTTTTTGAACCACGCGCAAAGATTCAGCATGATTTTGACCATCTATTTGATAATCCCCCCTTAAGTCATGCAAAGAAATTGATGTAGATTTCGAGTATGTAATGTCAGAAAATGAAATCAAAGTAAAAAGAAAATTTAATGCAAAAGATGTTAGAAGGAATAAATACTCAATACTATTCACGCAAAAATGCATCAATTCATAAAATATTTTTTTGTAGAACCTTTTAACAATAAAAAAGTTCACTTATGTTTGCAGACAATGAAGATTTTGATTTAAATTTGTTGGAGTAGTCGATTATCTTTGTAGAATGTAATATTTTTTGATTATTTGAAATATTGGAAATATTATAAAGTTGCTGTAATTTATAATATTTTGAAAAAATATCCCACCTTACAAAGTTTTCTATCCTTTTCGGAAATTTTCAAAACTTATCGCATTTTTGAAATTTCCGATAATTTTTGATTTTTCAGAACCTTCAACCTTTAAAGCATTTAAACTTTTTCAAATTATTGACAATCTGTATAGGATAAAGTTTTTTGATTTTTCAAAATTTGACGAATTGTATACTTTTTTCGCATTTCTACGAAATATGGAATACTTTAAAGATGTGCAAAATTCATTAATATTTTCTGTAATTCTGCCAATTATTCGTATTCTATAGAGTAACATAGTTGGCAATGCGTCAAAATATCAATTATTATTCCGATTTTTATGAAATTCCTCAATTCCTGAAATCTTTTAATATTTTTAAAAAATTATTCACGATAGACGTACAATTAAATTCGTGAAGGTTTTCAAAGTTTTGTAAAATATCGTACAGTTTCAGAAGTTTCATGGAAATGTAGAAATTTTTCGAAGTCTAAGAATATTCCTGGCAGTTACTGTATTACTACAAATTTTTCCTTTATCTTAGAACAGTCTTAAAAATGTTCCAAAATTTTTTGAATTATTCAATTAACTTTAACTTGTTTATCTTTTTTGATGTTGAGTTTTGCGAAAAGTGTAAAAAGAATTGTTAACTCAAAAAAATGTAAACAAAGTTAATGCTAATTTTAGTTTATGGGTTTCTATCCCTACTCCTCGTAAGAGCGTGTTAGTCGGTTAAATTTCAAACTGGAATATCATTTTTTTATTTGAGTTTTGTGAAAAATGAGAAAGAAAAAATTGTCTTAGAATTTCACAAATTATAAGCCTCTAAAATATTAATTGGTGACTTCGGGACACCCTGTACAGTAATGAGGGATCGAGATAAAATACAGTAAATTTTACTATATACAGTATTGTATTATTCAAAATATTCGTAATGAAGTCATTGGCATATATTATAGTAATACTTATGAAAAAATATAGAAATCGTGATCATGTAAGGTAATTTCCTATATCTTGTATATTAAGAACTATGATATACTAAAGTAAAATATACAATATGTTCAGTATTTTGCTTCGTTGAGTATTTTGCAAAATTTAGGAGTCATTCAAAATTTGTGACCAGTCACTTACATTTTCCATTTTGTTAATTTTTTTCTGACAATTTTTGAGGATTACTATTTTTTTTCATTGCTCAATATTTTTGAAATCACTATTTTTCCAGTGACATTTTTGGTAATTATCATGATCTCAGTACAATAAAACGTTTTATGTTCGGGGAGCACGTTTTTTGCGTGATTCTTGGAGGGGGCGTGTCCACAGTGAAATCACGCAATATTGGTTTTACAGTCCATGGACTATAAA
>JAPYZL010056857.1:0-11277 GCA_030522825.1 Platygaster orseoliae | reverse complement strand
AAATTTACAGTACCAGTTTCTTAAATTTATGGTACCGTTACCTACTGGTACTTCCTGTTACTTTAACCTAAAATCGCAAGAAAAATTTTTTAGAGTGTGTATAAACGTTAAAATTGTGCTAGTTGTCTGAAAATAAAATCTGAAAATATTTTTGAAGCCAGTTTCAGATCAAAAAATATGAAAATACCATAAAAAATTATTAAATCTCAAAATGACCAATGCTGCAATTTATTCTATAAACTGTTAAACTATCTTAAAAAAATACACAGAATTTTTTTTTTTTCAGCAGTAACTTAATTTTTTCTTTTCTCAACAAATTATTATTTCGACTTAAGTTTGTAATTTGAAACGAACCTAAATAGCAAAAATTTCCATTTTTAAAAATTCACAAATTTATATGTTATACAACGCTACCATTTAACTGTTGCATATTTGTAATTTTTGTAATTTTTTGTTCGTATAATTATATCATGGAAAACATTTTAAGTATTTTCAGGTCTCTGGTTTATCGAATAATGTTTTTTCTAAGTTACTGAAAGTAAAAATTATGAATTTCTTCAAAATTCCACACTTAAGTGGTGAATACATTTTTACATTCCGAATTTCTTATCTTGTCAAAAGCAACATATACTCAATTCATTGTTTCCAAAATTTTCAAACACTTACAGCTTTTTTGCTTACAAAAAGTTATGGAACTACATTTTGGAAAAAATGATCTGCATGAAGTTCTTAAATTACCCTTTTTTTTAATAGTCAATTTTTTAAGATTGGAAATAAAACTTCACAAGTCTGAGTTTTCTTATTTTCAAATCTTGTTTTTATACGATTTTAACATCTGAAACACATGAAAATGTTTTCTATTCTCTAAACTCAAACTTTTACTGTTTCACAAAAATCATCCTCCGCCAAAATTTGCTATTCCAGAATTGAAAAATCATCTCAAGTTCTGACGTTTCAGATAATCTCCATTGATTTTGAGTTTGTGCATTAAAAATTATTTTCACTGCATTTCAACCAAAAATACGAGTCGCACAATTTTTTGCAAACCTACAGCTTCGACGTGCTTTTTGATTTTTCAGACACATTTATAAGATTTTATATTCAGTTTCATTATGTTTACGATAAAAGAAAGTATCAAAAAACAAAAACAATTCACGATGTCTAATGTGGGACTGGAAATAATGGGGTAAATGAACGATAATGTTTCTTGTTCGGTAATCAGGGAGGAACGGTGAGACTAATGCTTGCTATGTTCCGATCCAAAGTTCATTTCCCTTCGTGGATACGAAACTGTTAGGATCGATAATTGCGAAACGAACGACGTTGACGTACTAAGAAAGAGCAAAAAGTGTGATTGAAAACAGAAAACGCCAGATCTAAATTTCTTCGTTTTAAATACAATTTTCATAAAATTAATAATTTTTTGAACTGTAGATTTTTATTTCAAAATTATTAATTATTGCTATAGTATGTTAGAATTATCCTACATAACGTTAGCCTAAAAAAACGTTTATAATTATAGTTCTACTAAAGCCAGGATTGTTGCTATTTTTATTTTAATATAATAAATTTTCCTTAATTATATTTCAATTTGAAAACAAACAAAAAACTTTATATTACGTCTTCTGGAATTCAGTAAGTACATTTTTGATAATTTTCACCTTATTTAATTAATTTGTATTTTCACGAATCATTTTTTTCATGAAATAATAAATGATTGTGATCAATTTTTTTCAAAATTAAATTTATACTGCAAGTCGAAAGAATTGAATACATTTACCACAAATTCCTTACATCGATATCAAAAAATACCTCATTTATTCCGCCACCCCGAACAATAAATAATCTCATAACCACCTCAAAGATAACCTCTTAATAACCATTAACGTCATGAAGATTCTAAATCAAAATCACATCAATAATCGCATCTACGACTATCTGCGCACGAGGATTATATTATGCGATGCCTGACACACGATAGTCGTTGATCATACACACCAATAAAGCCAGTGCATGCCAGCAAACAATTATATTATTAACTTGCCTTGATAACCAACTATCACTCAGACAATCAACCTCAAAAACACACCGCGAACCTCCACCTTTTCAGACCCTCAATAGAAAGCACTCGAAAGTTATCTTATCAACGCAACAATCGATGAATGAATCGAGTTTGCAGTCATGATTTCGAGATTGGCCGTATCAGCAGACGGGACGATGCGATTCATGAAAAAATGATTATTTCCGTTTAGGACATTGACTCCCCGCGATAAGGAAATGTTACACTGGGCGAGAACCCGATGACAGCGCGAGAACTCTTAAGAGGATACATTTTTACTCTCGCCGCTTTGTCAATTTAATAGTTCCATCCCATATGCGAATAATCGGACGAAACTCGAGATGCGAAAGTTCCTTGGTTTCACCTTCCAGGCAAAAGTCGGCGTTAATCGCGAGTGCGAAAGGCTTAATTCGCGTGGGTTTTCGAGGTCTTGACAGTTGAATGCAGAGAACGAAATTGAATTATAGTGAAACATTTGAAATTTCATCAATAGAATAAAGTTCTTCTGTACACTGCATGCCAAAAGTATTTTTACTCCTGAGAAAAACTTGATTCTTAGGATTATTTACAGTTATATGTTAGAAAAATATGAAAATTTCAGCTTGAGCGTTTAATGGGCAGAAGGTTAATCTTAGTGTTCTTGAAATATGCATGATTCTGATTTTCTGTGTAATTGATTTGACCGATAAAGATATATGAATTTTCGGATTCTCGAGAATCAAATTCCAAAAATCATTATGATGAACATCAAAAAATCAAGAAATTCATTAAAGTACTAGGAAGACCTGTGAATTATTATTCTTATATAAAACAAAATACGAGAAATGAATCTATAAAATCACAAGCAGTGTATAGCATATACCATAAACTATTGTTGATCACTTTTTTTTAATGTTCAATAAATTTATAAGAAAAATTTTAATCATTGATTCTCAAGCATCAATTTTCAGATATATCTATTCGAATCTGTAAAAATAGAAAAACATGTTCAATATTGCATGGATCCTGAAAAAATACGAGAATTTCTAATTATAGAAAAAATATAGGGGAAAGTGGGGTAATGAGGGCCCTAGGGTAATGATGGCCATCACCATTTTCGATACTTACAATTAACGTAGGTCTAAACCGTTTACTGTGACAGAAAGCTTATTCCATAAGCTTGTTTTTAAGTTTATGCTGAAGTGTGTGGATTTATTATAACTTGTAGTTCCAAACCAATGCCGATACGTAACTATCCCTAAGTTTTATAAGGTGTTCAAAGTATCGATTATTATGTCAACACTTTCAGCTACACAATCGAGATAGATAAGTCAAAATGTTGCTTTTGATATTAGGTGACTAAATCAAGTAAAATTTTTCATGTGTCTTGCATAATTTATGTGTAGTGCATGCTTGCGCACAATAAGGTCAGTGGGGGAATGACGGCCACTAAAGGTGGGGTAACTATTATTTATCAATTGTGCTCTTATTATACATGCCACTCAGGTCTGCGACTCAGATCTCGATGATGACGATGAAAATTAATGTCGTTGCATTCTAAGTTCAAGGCATTTTTTTCAATATGTTTCCATTTCATTTATCTTGCGTTTTTTGTGAGCTATCAATAAAGTTACAACTTCATTAAGTATTCACAGCGATTTGTGTTGATATTTGTGCGATTTTTTGTCGGTTTTTGGGAGTGGCCGTCATTACCCCACCATTTTTCTAAATGACGAAAACCAACTTTTATTATAGATTTTAATTTTTTTTTAGTTTGAATCAAAATTTTTTCAATCCGCTGATATACTTTGTTAGCATTTGAGTTATACTTGTTATCGTAACTTTCGTTTGATCAAAAATGTCAATTTTTGGATGTGTTTTGATGCTGAATGAAAACTATGCCGTCATTACCCCACTTTCCCCTATTGAATGATGAATCGTATAACATAGAATTCAATAAATCTATGTATTTAATGATAAAAATAAGAGCAATATATTAATATAAAAATTTGAAAAATTTTCTCAAAATCAAAAAAGGAAAAAAGTTCCAAATACTAACAAATATATAAATAGATAAATCAATGCACTTAATGATGAAAATTCAAGCATCATAAACATAATAATATAAAAAATCTGCAAAATATTCTCAAAATTAAAAAAGAAAAAAATTTGCAACGCTGCATGATTCTGTAAAAATACGAAAAATTCTAATTGTAGAAAAAATTTATTGAATTATGATTCGTATAACATTGAATTCTTGAAATCTATGTACCTAATGAAAAAAATATGAGCAGTATATTAATACAAAAATTTCACAAAAGTTCTCAACATTGAGAAAGAAAAAATGCACAAAATACTACTAGTGTTATAAATACGGTATATTTACATAAATATCATTTTCTCAAAAATCTGTAAAAATACTAAAAATCCAAAAAAATTCAATCCTGCAATATCAAATTCCAGAAATCTATGTCAAACTCTATCAATAAACCAGAAAATCCTCTACAACGTAAACCTACTGCAGTAATTCGAAAATCACAAACAGTATCAGAAATGTTTGCAATACAGGATGTCTATTAAAATTCTGCTGTTGGAAAATTTTTTCTTTATTTATCCTTAAAAATACAAAAAACATCTATAAATGCATTATATTTTACAGAAGTGGTTTTTTTTAGTCACTCGCAAAATTCAGTCCTAAAATTATGATTACTCAATTATATACATTTTTGAATACCAAATGCCATATAAAACCTGACGAAATCTCGTAAATATAAACCAATCATAAAAAGTAAATATGATTTGGAAAATATGTTTGAAAATCAAAAATATCCAGATTATCTTAGGGCAACGAATAGTTTTGACCTGCAGTGTAACATCCTCTGCTAGCAATTACAAGAGGATCAAAATCCACTGAATTCAATTAACCAGAACGAGTGGCGTCCCGAACAAAAAAAAATCTTCAAATCGTCAGACTGTTCGTTCATCTCGGAGTAAGGCTTTTTATTGATAGTAAACGCATTAGGAAGATTATGGCGATACGTCAGTCGCGAGAGAAAAAGGTGAAGCGAGCGTATTAAGACGCTAAACTCGGAGATCCCAAAGGAAGATTAGCTTCACGCTTGCTTATTTGATTAACCGTTTTGCCTCTGGCTCCTCAAGCGCATCAGATGACCGAAAGGAGACGTGGGATTTGGCGTCGGGTTTTAAGGCCATCTTAACCGAGTTTCATCGCAGCCATGTCGATCGTTGTATTTACAAATCGAGTTGTCACGTGGCTTGAAACGAGCAATTTCAACAAGGTTTGTACGTCCATTTGATGACGATCTTCGAAATGTTATTGCAGGATATAAATGAAAGTGAATTTGTAAAGGATGGATTTTGAGTTCTTGGAACTTTATGGAAATAGCTTCTTTTTGCAATGTCATTGGATCATAATGTTGACAATTTGAATACTTTATCATCGAATTCTAGAAATCTGTAAAGTTAATCACAGAACTCCAAGATGTATATTAAAATTACAAAAAATAGGACAAAGTTAAAAATATATTATTTTTCTGATTATGTGATTTTTAGTTAGCATTTAGCAAGATTGAAATGGCTTTTCTTATTTGCCTAATAGTTTATAACCTAAATAAATAGGTTTTTATATAATAATAGGTAGTTACTAGTCAATACAAGAGAGTTTGGAAATTTTTGGATTTTCTTTACTCTTAATTGCATCAGCATATGCGTAATTAAAGAGATTGATTAAAGATCAAAACAATCTCTTATTGAATAATGTAGTTCAGTTCCGGCATTATTTATCCATCAAAGGTTACAAATATTCACACACACACTGAGAATTAATTGGTTTCGGTCAGACGCTAACCAAAGCGATTAAATTCAAAGCGACGGGGAAGCTCAATCGACTTCATTGTACCCTTTGCTTCAGTCTGCCTGTCAAAGATGTGGTTGCTTTGTCGATTACCTATTAGTTACAGTCCAGAATTTTTCGACTGCAACGGAAGTGTGGCACAAATGACGAAATTGAAGCTGTGCAAGAGAGTTTTCCAAGCTAATTTCAATTCAAGACTTTCAATTCTACAAATTATACAATATTCTTAAGCAGCAAGAAATATTATACCCTAAAATAAAAATCTTGTACTTTTTACGAAAAAATGTAGTAATTGGGAATGAGATAGAATATAGTAAATTTTAGTATATACAGAGTAAGTACAATGTATTTAGTATTTTTTACTATATATCAACTCATAATTGTGATAATTGACGTTTTACTATACTGCATGGTATTTTCCTCGAATATAGTAATTTTTCCAATATTTATAGTATAAATCACAAGGTTTTTTTCTCAGTGTATTTTAAAAAATCCTCCGCAGAAAATTTTCCAATACTGGTAAAATTGACGATAAATACTTCGCGTTTTTGGAACTTGATAAGGCCATTGTTTAATTCGACAAAAAGCGTTTCACTGTTGATATCTTGGAGGAAATTGACGTAATTTATCGGGTTATTACGGGCCAGTCGCGATCCGGCAAACGAGTTTCACACATAAAGCTCGCTACTGGCGTTTACAAGTTTATTTATGGTGCATAGGAAAGAACGATGCTATCGATATCGTCACGTTGTAAAGGGTTGCTCGAGCCCTGGCTACTTTCAAGATGGACACGGCGAGATAACGTAATGGTCAGAGCAACCAACATAATGGACAAAGTAGCGATCGCCAATAAATATTGTCGCGAAGGCCTTTTCGCTTTTCCTCAAGAGTCCGAAGAGAAATCTATGATATCGTCAGGCGTTTAGCCAGAAGACGTTTTAGGAATTAGAACATTTCCCAAAATTAAGGTAGAATAGATTATTATTTTATGTAAAAATAATGAAAGTAGGAAGTATGAATTTGAAAATAAATGAAAATACGAATAATAACGAAATAATGCGTTGACATGAAATATTGATGTTTTAAAACTAAGTAATTAATAAAAATGAGAATAAAAATTAATGAAAAAAGGTGAAAAATGAATTTAGATTTCTTATTTATTTGTGGAATGTCATATATGTAAATTTTTAGAACTCAATGCTCTAGTATATTAATTTAAATAGATTCCCGGTATTTTATTAAATCGAAAATTAAAAATTAGACATATGTCGATTGTTTATATTTTCGTACTTTTTGAAGTGTTTCTAAGATTTTTTAGCACGTTATTTTATTCTTGGAGATTTCTAGAACATCTCTAGATTTTTATATACGTTTTTCAAAAATGCCAGTTTTTATAAATCATACGTTATTATTCAGATTTTACAGAAAACAGTTCCTTTTAGAAATATATTCGTTTTAATATTTCTTTTGAGTTTGTTTATGAATAAAAATACTTTTTGGTATTTTAACGAACTTCTGTCCACATTTCTAGAACTCGATGCTTTAGAATTTAAAGTTACATAGATATTTTATATTCTCATAGATTGTACTTTTGTTTTTTTAATTTTCACTAGGTTTAAACAATTTTTCATGATAACTTTTTCTTTCTTTTTTTTTCGTTCCTTTGAAGCCAAAAAAATTTGTAAGTCATTTTTTGTTCCTTGTTTTTAAGCTTAATCAGCATTTTCTTAGAGTTTGTGTATGAGTATAAATACTTTTTGGTATTTTTATGAATTCCTGTAAAAATTTCTAGATTACGATGCTCCAAAGTTGAAAGTCTCTAAAAAAATTAACATTTCCATAAATTTTGGTTTTTTATTTATTGTTCACTGTGTCACAATATTCTTTGTAGATAATTTTTTCTCATCTTTTTTCTCCTTTTTAATTTATCTAAACAATTACAATTTTATTATTTATTAGATGGCGTTCTATTTGAGTTTATCATAATTTTCATGATTTTTCTTTCCTTTGGAATCAAAAAAATCAAAAACTCAATTTTTGTTTTTTGTTTTCAAGCTAAAATTTTGTTAAAGCTCGTAAAAGGTTAAGATAAAAAGGATTAAAAATATATTATTTAAAATATTGTTATATTTAACGTTTTGTAATAAAATAAAAATAACACATTATACATAAAAAATGGGAAATGCCTCATACATGTATTATTTTCCTAATGAGCGACCAATAAAAGACTGAAATCTTGAAAACAAGAAACAAAAAATAAGTTTTCCAGTTTTTCTGCTTCAAAGGATCGATAAACCATGAAAAATATAAATCATCGTTATAATTCATAAGTTAATGAAATTAAGGAACATAAATTCCATTCTCATTCCAGAATTTACAGAAAAGCTCTAAATTTCAGTATGTAAATTTTATATCATTTCCCCCTATTTTCATATTCAAAAATAACTATTCTTTACTCCCCACATTTTTTTCTCATTTCCTATATCTTCATTCCTACCATTTCTACTCCATAAAGCCACCTCTAAAAATTCCATAATCCTCACACAACTTACTATAACCTTCTCAGTCACCCATAATCTCATCACACCCAAACCCCCCCAAAAAATCAATTCCCCATAACAGCTGATGCTCATTACCCGTATTATCGACTTCGGCAAAGTGTTAATACAAGGCACGCAACCGTCTGTAACCGGTTCGGAACTATCATGCGCAGTCAGACTTCCGTTTACGGCGCTTTATTACTCCAATGGAAACACGAGTCTCGCCAAATACAAGTAGTTCAGGGAGAGGGGGCAAGGGTAGTTAATCTGGCTTACGTTCCAATGGTGGGGGGGGAGGAATGAAAGGGGGGGGGGTGTTGAGCAGTCCGAAAGGGTCGTTATTGATTGTTGTTGATTATTAACCGGTACGTACGCGTCAATCAGAGTGCCAAGGCGAGGTTATTAGGCTGTTGGTTAGCACGGCCGCCAGAGCTTTAGAGAGAGGTTATTCGGGAGGGAGGAGGAGGAAGCGAGAGAGTAG
This sequence comes from Platygaster orseoliae, assembly GCA_030522825.1. NCBI lineage: Eukaryota > Metazoa > Arthropoda > Insecta > Hymenoptera > Platygastridae > Platygaster > Platygaster orseoliae. Next base: position 2,344 of record JAPYZL010056857.1, on the reverse strand, counting down.
ACGTTGGATATAGTTTGCCATTGAGCTGCCAGATTACCCTCCACAATTCGATCTAATGCATTGTGCTACGACGCGAGAGTGGCTTAATTATGCCGGTAATGAGAGCCTAAACTGAATATACTCGCTGGGCCTGGGCAGAGGAGGGAACAAGGGATTCATTATAGGAGACAATTCGAGGATGCGATGGCGATAATTGTTGCAATCAAGTGTAGGTACGAATTGTAATTATTGGATTTCGGAGATTGGGAGTGATCGAATTTAAATGGACGTGGTGGAAAAGGAGTTTCTCAGGGTTCCGCTGCAACTGGATTTTGGGGGAGTAAAGGAGGTGGTGGATTTTTATTGCGGTCTAGTGATTCGTGGTTTTTGGGTTTAGTTTATTAAAAATCATAGTAAAATTCGTTATTTAATAAAGCTCCTTGATTAAAGTCTATATTTTCTATTATTTACGACTCTTTGGAGCTAAATAATATTGAACAATACGTCAAAAAAAATAATTCTCTATTCTTAGTGTTTGCTGTTTTTTAAAAAAAATACGGGGTCACTCAAAAATCGTGTATTCATGCAAAAAATTCTGAAACAACTCTCTTTCTACATATTACAAATTATGTTATCAAAAGCACCACATTCAAATTAAAAAAAAAATTATTTCACGAAATCCGCCAGTACTCGCTCAAAAAATTATCGTCTTTCCTCCCACATCGTTACCTAGGTACAAAACGCTGCAAACAAACACAAATCGTCGTTCGGGGCGAATGTAAATGAACGTTTTCATCGGGCGCCGTGATAAAACCTCGCGGAAAATGCTCGCGACGTTTTTATCGCGACGTTTTGGCGCACGCGAGCATTCCTTCCCTCGCCCCTTTATTTCCTCGAAATTCCCAAGTATTAAGCACGATAAGCCCGCGATTAACCCAATTAATAATGAAATTCGCAGAGGAGAGCAGCTGCAACTCAACGGGGGGTGGCAGTGACGAGGAACTCGGTTTGAATTGCAACCTCGAGGAGCTCAAGAAGAAGAAGCATCGCCGCAACAGGACGACCTTCACGACGTACCAGCTGCACGAGCTGGAAAGAGCCTTCGAAAAATCGCATTACCCTGACGTCTACTCGAGAGAAGAGCTTGCCATGAAAGTCAATTTGCCCGAAGTGCGCGTTCAGGTGAGTCGGTTATGTTAGAAAAAACATTTTTTGTTGTGCGACGTTTTTTCCAAACCGTTCTTTCTACTCTAAAATTTCAATTCAACTTTTTTAAAAAGAACTTTTTTCCACTCATATTTTTCTCTGCAAGAGATTTTTTCCACTACCGTTTATTTCTAACAAATTTTTTCCACACTTCAATTTTAAATTTTACTGTTAAAAAATTTGCTGTCTTTTTTTACTTTGGTATTCACAGACAATGATCACGTACAACTTATAAAGTCTTTTGTTTTAACTATCAAAATACATAAGTTGTACAGTTTTTCGTGCTTATCGAAATAAATAATATTTGTACGGAAAGATAATAATAAATGTCTGCATTAACGACTTTTGCCTTCTTAATTTTCGTACAAATAAATAGCATTCTTTTTTATGAAGCATTCAAAAAAGCTAAAGTTGACATTTTTTTTTCCACTGGAAAAAATTTTAGAAAAGATGGTAAATGGAAAAAAGTTCCACTGAAAAAAATTAAGTAGAAAAAACTAATTGGAAAAAACACATTGGAAAAAATGGTATACAATCACATTTTTTTTACAGTGAATCTGATGACTGATGTTTTTAGTGATTTGATAGAATTTAGTGTAACAAGTAATTTAGTGTAACTAGTAATTTAGTAAATTAATAAACATTTTTCGTGGTTGATTATTATTTCTTTGTTTTTAAAAGTTTAAACAATTTTTCAAAGCTTTACAATGTTTGAACGTTCAAAGTTCCTGACAATTGCTAAAATTTTTTTAATTCGAACATTTTTTCAAATTGTTAATTCGTCAGTCTTGCAAATTTATTACCTTCCAATTTAAAGTCATAACTATGATACTGTCATTATTGTGAAACTTGACAAGAACTATCAAAACCATTCCAGCTTTCAAAACTTGGAAGATTAAATGTTAAACTGTCAAACTTGAAAGGCATCAAATTTTGGAAACTTTCATTATCTGTCAATAACTTTTTTAACAATACTGACAGTATCAAAAGACTAATATTTCTGACAGTTTTTTAACATTTTAAGTTTAAAAAACTGTCAATATTTTCAGTAACCTTCATAGTACATTGTGACCGAAAAGTTTCCGGAAATTTTAAATAAAACGCAAAATTCTTAATCTTCATCAATATTTATTTTATCTCCTTCAAAATATGCTCCATT
>JAPYZL010056820.1:0-18101 GCA_030522825.1 Platygaster orseoliae | reverse complement strand
TACTTTGAAGGGGACAAAATAGATATTCATGAATAAATAAATAATTCTTGAAAAAACATGAAATTCGCGATACTTTTTGAACAAACCTCGTATTAATGCCGTTTCCTACAACGAGCTTCCGTATAACGCCAGGCGAGTCCTAACGTGGCTCGAAAAAGACCATCGACCCTGCGATAAACGCGCGTTACGGATCGCTCAATTTTTGTTTCTGACAGACAGCGCGGCTGTGGAAAATACTCACGTGTCAAGAAAATGCGTGTCACTTGTCATACTGGTGGAATGCCTGTATTTTTGTTGTCATTTTTTCACCGAACGTATGGGGAACTTTGGGCATTTTTAATTCATGACTAAAAGAATAGTTCGTCGTTTATCACGAGGTCACGAAAGTTAGGTTTGTGTGGGGATGGTGTCTATTGTGCATAAATTTTTTGTGCATTGTTGACTTTTTACAAAGATTTATTGTACATATAGATTTTTGTGCAGTTGTCGATTGTGCATAATTTTTGTGCAAATTGAAATTAGAGCTTGCACTTCATATACGAGAAAACCGTTGCTACAATCGATGAAAAATCTGAATTGCGTCCCCAGTGATTTTAGATTCAGAAAAAATGGCGTAATTCATATAAGAATCAGAAATTTCTTATAAGAATTCAGTTCTTTACGTAGTTGACCTCATAAAATTCTTTAAAAAAATTGTTGTTATAAAAACCAGTTACACTTTTATAAAAAATGAAAGAATATTATAAAAATAAAAAAATTAGTTATATAAAATATGATTATTTATTGAATTTTAAAATATAAAATATTTCTCAAAATTCGACCGAAAAAAACCGTATTTAAAAAATATTGATACCGAAAACGAAGAATCAAGAAAACTCTGATAATAATATAGTAATTAACTGAAATCGAAAAATACAAATAACCCGACAAATTCAGAAAGACATTTATTTGGAAAAACTGTCTTAATAGAAAAATATCTGAGATAACAAATTTTTTCATAAATTTTATACAGAAAAAATTTTTTGATAAAAAATTATTTACTACAAATTTTTACAGGAAATAGAATTTCATAAGAACAACTTTTTTTTATATAGTTTTGATAATGTTACTATTTTCAAAAAGTTTTTCTTATAAGAATTCTATAAGGTTAATCTTAATCAAATTTTTATAGTGTTTCTAAAAGAATTAAAATTACTAGGAGTACAAATCAGTAACACAACCAAGTATTGGTATTATTTACAAGTATTTACGAGTTACTGTTTTTATAATTATGAATAAATCATTATGATTTAATTATTATCATTAATTGCATTCTTAAGAAGCATTTGTCAATTTTAGGTTATTTATTACAATTTGATATAATTATAAAAAAAAATGTGGTTTTTCATGAATGTAAACAATTATAATATGCACAATGGACCGTTGCACGAAAATCTGTACGCACATTAAATATATGCACAATGTAAACAATGCACAAAAAAATTATGTACTATACATACTCTCCCTTTGTGGCAATAGTATTGATTGTTTATTTTTCTTAGAAATAAATTAGCAGAATTCTGAATTCCACAAATTAGGTCATGAAAGTACATGATATTTAAAATTTTTACAATTAAATAATTTGTTTATTATTCTGTGTGCAAATTCATAAAAATATGCAATACTGTTCAGTACACAATAAATTTGTGCACAATCAACAAAATCTCAATGAAACTGCCATATTCGAAAATTTTGTAGAATTTCCGAAAATGGTTCAAGAAAAAGTTTATTCATACTGATCTCGTAAAAATGTGCATCAATGTTTGTGAAATTTTTTCGGTACTTTGGATACCGAATGTTGAAGTGTTTTCAATCGAAAATTCCATCAAGTTCGTGAACATAACTGCAGAATTTCCAGGCTGTGAAGCGACTGGAATTTGGAGATGATTCATTAGCCTTTGGAACTCGCGAAAATTTTCCGGAGTTCGCAAAAGCTAATACATTGATAAGAAATTCCTCAAAGTTCTGATGGCTTCAAATCTATTCGTTTGTTTATTGATCTTAAGTTTTAAAGGTAGCAATAATTCTATACACTCTTTCCGAAAAGAAACATTCAATTTCACCGAGAAACCCGTACATCTATAACCAGTATAAAACCAACTGGAAACAGCTCGCCACAACTTTACTTACACTTGTGACGAGCGTAAGCTACAGTTGTGACGAGCGTAAGCTATACTTGCTTACACAATCTTGACGAAATGTAGTTATAACCCTCAAATAACAGCTGCTTACACGATATAATAGTGGCAACAGCTGTACGGGTTTCTCGGTGTTCTTCGATTTCGAACTACGTGTTGATTTTTCAACTACGTTAATTGGAGAATCTTTCCGTGTGATGAGATTTTAATTAGAATACATCTAAAAATGCAAGAAATCGTGACTTCATTAAGAACCCCGCGCTACTCTGGAATGAACTTTTAATCGACGGATTATCCTATTATTTTAATTGCATGATTGGAACCGAGTTTTAGCAGACCTTCGTTCGAAATCCATTAGTGAAGTAAAGACGTGTCAATATTGGCACGTTTTTATCATGGAACAACCGTTTAAGCTCTTTTGAATAAAGACTTCTTCTGTCAAAGCTGTTATTCTTTTCGATAATACATATAACTTGACACAGAGTAGACAATGTTTAAATCATTCAATCACCATTTTCTGTATTTAAATAATGACGCCTACATTTTCTTTATTGAAATTTCAAGAAACAAGCTCTTAGTACGTAATTATGTTTTTTAACTGAATTCAATAGAGTACGCCTTTTGATGGATAAATTATTGTAGGAACTAGATCTTTGTGACAGAACAGGGAGGAGGTTTTTAAGGGGGGGGGGGGTAAGTGCAACTGTATGCCTTCTAGTTATCGTAATGAACTCTTAATAAACTCAATTGCATGACTCAATAATGTCATAATCACGACAGTTCTTAAGATTCTAATGTAAAAGTTCCCTGAATTTTTTCAACTCGTGACACACAAGGTTACAGTGCGTGATTTCACGTTCATTAACATCTGCTACACCTAATTAAAAAAAGCTCGTGCCGTGAAATCGACGTTTGATAAATTTACGAGTACGATTATCAAAAAATGTGCAAATTTCAACTTTGAAATCTCGAAACTCACGCGAGGGCGCCTTTTTATAAAAGAAAGATGAGCCCGTCATTCCGAGAGAGACCAGATCCCACGTGAAAATCTTTGGCATTTCACGCAATCTGCAGATTCAATGAATATTAATGCGTCATGTGGAAGGATAAAAAGTCCCGGGTTTGATGAAATTCCATTAATTCTGCAAGTGGGCGAAAAGTTGACACTTGACTAGAGCGTCACTAAAGCACTTTTTGTCATCAAGTTGTTTCGTGCAGTTTTTTTTTTCGGAAGAGAAAATAGCGAGGGCAGTGAAAAACGCCAGCGTGCAAAAAGAGTGCGACGTTTTTTCGTTGATACCTTTTGCTCTGATGCGTGCTGAGTGGTTTTACCGTGCGCCTTGTTCTGGCCTCTTTTAAGGACGAGGAACCTGTTTATTCCGGCGATCTAACGACCCCACCTTCGCCGAAAATGAGAAAGACGCGGGGAATCCTTGCTCGTGGCGAAGGAAATTCGACCTTACCACGCGTTGTTGCGAAACTGCCTTATTTCCGGTAGCTGACTACTGTCTTGAGGAAATTTAATATGTGATTTATTAATACCTTGAAGTGAGGATTATGATTATTTGGCATGAGTGAGTCTTGTATGTCTAAATTAATCACTTGTTGTCTGACTCAGTAAAACATTAAAGTAAAAAAATTAAAACGAATAATCAAAGCATTTTATTAGCGAATAGTTAAACAGTTTTTGAAATGTTCTTTCGAAACTGCAGCCTTGTAGAATACAGTATATTCGAATGAAAGCATGCTCGTCGGGCAACAACACACTTTCTTATTTACCTCTTACGAGCGAAGATGCTGTATAATGATAGCTTCACAAAGAATTGCCTCTGCAAGGATCATTCAACCTGAATTAATGGTCATTAATGACTCCAAACTACGCCATTCTGGAAATCCGTAAAATGGCGTCATTTATAGTACACCTCTGTTGGTGGTCTCGTTGAATTTTTTTATCTACACCTTGATACTTTTATCTACAGTTTTTGTATCCTGCAAAATTGTCATACATAACTTTTATATATAATTTTTTCGATGCACAAATAATTTATTACCTGATGATACACACGTACCTTAATGAACAATATCCTTTTGTTAATGCAACAACCATTTCCGTGTTTGTGGAACGTATCTGGGTCACTGGGCTTCATAAACTTGGCGTCCCCATCTTCAGAGGACTCATCTGCCTCACTTCCTAGCCTTCAGCAAGAACGTGAAATTCGCTCGAAATTAATTTTCCGCAATTTACATACATACTGCTTTGCTATCGCTGTAATAACAATGCATTCGCCGACTACGTTTGACATTATTTCTCCGAGAAACACAGGAAGGTACCGCGGGAAAACCAACTTAGGCAAACGGATGAACGGAATTTTATCAGTTTCTCGAAAGCTCCGCGTGTTTGATAACACTTTCTGCGCCAACTTTCGGGGCTTGAATTAACTCGAGAACCCATTCGTTAAGTAGAGTCGTAATTTGGAACTTGGTGGTTGTGCAAATGAATTTAAAGACTACCTAGGATTAAAACTCATCGTGATCGAAGTACAGCCAAATGTTGTACAACCAAATACTTCAATTCATTAAAAACAAATGACTGAATGATTGAAACTTGTTAATTCGAAAGATGACCTTGAGTATTTATAAATTAGGTTTATGGTTTGCATTGAAATGTTGATGCGAAAATCGATATGGATTTTTGCAACGTGAGTTTCTCGAATAGTTCCTTCGTTTCGAATCACGTGCACGATTCCAATGTACTGTATCGAAGAGGATAGACGGTTCGCGTATCGCGGAAGGTCGTTCTATTGCAATCGGAACAATCGCGTGTAAAATCCTTGGCCCCTGACCACGGAGTCGTTTATCCAAGGTCTGAAGAAAGATGGTCAATGGCAACTTGGAATGTTTTATTGCCGTCATGCGTTGAATTCAGTATTGGAATTCGTACGCTAGTTGAGGAACGAGGGTTTCGATCAAAAAAAGGTTGCAGTTCACTTGAATTTTCGTATATGGTAATCACAAGGATCCTTCTTACATTGTGTGTGTCAGTGACCTCTGATGCTACTCTTTGTTTAATTAAATGCGACAGGGTCGTTGAGAAGAAATTCAGACCAGACTGATAAATTATGAGCCTTTGCATGTAAAGTAAAGAATTTGAAAGTAGTTTTGTTCATTTTATGATATTCATGCAGAGTCTTGCTGTACAATATCGATTCCGATCTATGAATGAAACCAAGGAAATTCATTATGTAGACCAAAACAAGAAAAAATGAATTAGAAATGCAAAGTTGAGAATGTTTTTTCAATAAATCATCCGTGCAGTAACAAATCGCAGAAGATCCAACAAGGCATTCAACTGTGCATAAAGGATCGCGTCGCCGCGAAAGCGGTACACCGTAACACGAGAATTCAAATAACAATAGGCGCTGTTCAAACGAAAAATAATTCCCTCTCTTTTTGGTCCGTCGCCTTCTTATCTTTTTGTTTGTTTTTTTCCAAGAGGTGTTTCAGTCCAAAAGATCGAGCGTTGAAGAAGCATTTAGTTGCAATACGTCTGTCGCGATCGAAGCCGTAGAGACGCCACTCTTGATATATATACAATTATTTATTAAGTACGATTTAACGACACAATGCCCATTGTTCATGAAGAGCCTTCCTTTTTTCCTAACGCGTTTCATTCATGTTTGCTTTTTCGTTTTCACGTTCTACTCAAAGTACATCTTTATTCACGTAAAAAGATGATGCATATCGATCTGGATTATTACGTGGACAAGTCGGGTAAGAAGCATTTGTTGAATCATATAGGTCAGGGAAAATACAAACAAACTTTGGAGTTGTTCATCTCCTGTAAATATCCGAGTGTCTGAGTGAACGTATCGCGAGCGAAAAAATCACTTTAAAATATTCACATGAATTCATGGTACAAGCGCATAAACGAATGTGTGTAAATATAAGCGCGCCAAGAGTTTCGAGCCGTGGACAGCGTTACCACTTCGCCTCGAGAAGCGGAGTCAGTCCGTACATCGGGTGTTTGTCGACTGCAAATAAAGGAAAAGAAAGTAGCCGAGCAACGGGCAGTCACTCCCGAGGATCAACTTCAATTTATGCAACTGGAAAGTTTAGACTTAATCTGAGAAACAGATTCGCTGCGAAAAAGTAAACTCGCCAAAAGGCGGGAGGAGGGGGAAAACAAATTAAAGAAGGCGCACGACAAGGTCGGGGAAAATTCCCAGGGAGCAGAGAAATTCGTGTCTCTCGTGAATGTGGTTGCTGATTGCGCGTTGCTTTAACGACAAGTCGATAATTTTGGACCGAATAACCTCACGTTTCCGTGTGCTCTCGAGCACTGGTTACTTTAATTAAATGGTATAAATCAATGTTTCGTATTTTCGTCCCAAGTCCGAGACTGAGGAGAATTGATGAAATCCGAGTTTCATTACACGAGTTTGCTTTGATTTAACACTTGAAGTGGAGTGTCGAGAAGAGGATTGTTTTAGTGTGTTAAAATGGTGTAGGTTTTGAAAGAAAGAATATGTGTCGTCTGCTACATTCAATGTGGATTGTTTGGTTTTTAATTTCATATAAGAATTTATGAATTTTTTTCCAAGTACATTTTTTATGTGCGAAAAAAAAACTCTCCGTCAAGCCAGGAATCGAACCCTGGTTTATCATCGATTCCATCAAGCGCTTTTCCCCTTAGGCTAACTCTGAAAAAATTGTTTATAATTGAAAAAATTTTTTTTTCCTTGGTCACGTGGTCCCTACCCTTGACCACGTAATTATTTCATGGAAACTGATTCCATTCTTGGAATAACTCGACGTCGCTACACCCAATATGCGCTTTTTTCCATTCCGGCAAGAATGCGAGGGCGCGTGTAGGCCCCGTTCGCTCGCATTCATTAGCGGATGATAATTCAGTGAAACAAGGCAGTCTTGCGATTTCATTAGGCGGAGGGTGTGTGTGCGCGCGAGGGAACGCGTCCTCGGTAATGAAGTGCACAGTTTATATTACAGGTAGTACCTGTTTGGCTGCACCTGCCGTTTCGGCCGTTCGGCCGGTACGCGGGGCAATTCGAACACCTCTGGAGCGGCGATAATGTTCGCGAGCCGATCGACGTCTTGTCGTGGCGTGTACTACCTACTGCACTTCTCGGAAGGACTCTCGTTCCCGGCTCCTTCCGAGGAAGGAGATTAATAGTCCCGGGCTCTGAGCTAGGCCGCGCGATCGCGAGAGAGCTTCCCCCGACCGTTAATCGAAGAGACAAGTGGAAGACGATGTAGTACGACGAGCCACTAATTTATCGGCCGACTGTTCCCTCGCAACTTGCGTGGATTGTTTCGACTCCCTGCCTCATGCTCATTCCGCGAGTACCGACGCGAAAATTGTCACATTAAGCGTAACGACGAGATAAACACGGCTCGGATTCTACCGAGATGTCTAAGCTTGTTCGGATCGCGAGGAACGTTTAGCCTGAGTTGGGCTACGCTTTTTTTCCGACCCCGGGGGGACGGATGGTTCAATCGTTCGGCTTTGATTGGGAAATGTGTCCGTGTTGCGCTCGACGATGAATCGGCTTTGCGTCGCTTGGCGCTAGAAAGTCATTATGTTCGTATGTTGAGTAGAGGAAACGTCTAAGTTGTGAATACGTTGCCAGACCCATGGATTACAGTTCGTCGATGGATATGTAACTAACGAATTGACGAGCTTAAGCGTGTTTTTACGCAAAGGCACTCGACTGCCTGGTTTTTGTGAGGGGTATGGAAATGAATGCTTGTATGTACGGTTTTTGGACTGTGTAGGACTTTTTGATGAGTTTTCTTTTATGCTGTTCTCCTTTTCTACAAAGAAAGTCTTGTCTCAATAAAGTTCTAATCATTTTTATAAGTGAGAAGTAATTGTAACTTATTAGAAAAAATCTATTTTACGACGTCAGGTTCCTGATGATTCGTTGTTTTTTCTAGTTTGGCTACAGAGAGTTCTTAAATCATCAACATAATTACAAAGTTTATTAGTTGTACGGATTCTGAAGATCTTTACGTATCTTGAGGTTATCTTCATGCAAGTTCAGTTCTTGGTAATAGCCAAGTTTCCCTTGATTCTCTCGGAAATTGTCACATCGAGCGTAAACGGCGAGATAAACAGCGCTTAACTATGGTGCATTCTTGGGCATCAAAATTTGTATTTTTATTCTTCATGCGTTGCAATATTTGCAAAATTTTTCCCTGACTTAAATCATTTTTTTATCAAGTACTTCATGTTTCATGTTCGTTCGGTTACGTATACTTGTTGTATGCTGGAAATTAAACTTGTTTTGTAAAATACAGTTGAACAGCGTCGAAAAAATTATTGGAAAATAAGTACCATTCGAAATTTCGATTTAAATTGAGCTTTAAGATTATGTGTTAAAAATGATAACTATGAAAAATTATGAATTGTTGCGAGCAAGTGTAAATTCGTAAGTGGATAACAAATTGTTAAATATATAATATGTCGAAACAAAAAAAGCTACTAATTGAAAGTGAAGCCATTAATTTGCACAAATTTGATGAAAACTACAAAAAATATGGATCAATATCAGGAAATACTGATTAACATTGCAAGTTCCAGGAGTATTAAAAATAATATGAATTTCTTTTTATTAGTGCTTTTACCTTTTTGTCATTAAACTTTTTCATTATAATATAACGAAAAGAGTTGTTTCTTATACATTATCTTCAATAACTTAAATGAAAAAAAATATTATCATTACTTTTTTTTATGCCTACATAAATGACAATTTTAATATAAATCATATATACATGTATGAGTACGAAGTAAATTTAGGCTTTGTCAGTTTTAAAGCACATGTTACAAATTATTAACCTATATGTGACAGCATTTTTCCTTTGGTATATTGAATTCCTTTGCAGTTAAACAAAATTTAAACTCACGTTAAAATATAAAATGCTTTTTTAAAACATTCAGTGATGCATTAGGAATATTCTGGAAGTACGGAAATATTTGCATACTCTCGTGTAGACATTCAGAGTGTATGTAATGAAATATGTTCTAATCGGAGAACTTTCTATTGATACGTTGTATTTTCATGACATATAAAAAAATTACAATACAGAAGTAGAGAGAATATTCGTACTTTACTCAGAAAAACTCCATTGTACGTAAATAACACGATTGGATTTCATTCAGCGACTGGAAAGACCATCGCATATACTTGGTCGGCGACATACTCGCTGGTTGATGCGACACAGAACGCTCGGCGAAAGCCCATGAAATAATAAGCCAAGCCACGGCCTCGGTCGGAGCGGCGCACATTGCAGATGCACCTTGGCGCATTAATCCGGGCCTCGTTGTCGTTGCGCTAGCTCACTTGGACTGAATTATCCTGCGCCGCGGGAAGAAACGCCGCAGTACCGCCAAACCCGTGCGTTCCATTCCCTTGGCCGACCGAAGAAAAAGACTGCGAGGAGAAACGACATGTCAAATCTTGCGTTCGGAGTCGAATTAATAAATCGTCTTCTTCTTTCGTTCCGTTCCTCCACGGGAAGGAAAATGCGGCGGACAAGAGTACCCTACGGTGAGATCATCGATACAGCCTACGAGCGTTGTTCATAACGACATGAAATACGAACATACGAATGAAAGAGATGTAGGGGAACATGGCCGTGCAAAAATGCCCCTGGGAAACCGGAATCCCGGCGCGATTGAGACGGATATCGAAATGATTCCCCGCGAAAGTCACGAATTTCCGGTTCATTCGTCATCCGCCCTACAACTTGACTGCGCACCGCTTCCGGTTTGGCCAGATTTCGAAGACGAAAGGGCCATTCCTCGCGTCCGCAGCTGCTCCCGTGGCGCAAACTTCGCGCTTGGCGCTTCCGCAACGGGACTACCTAAGAAAGAGCTACACCTCACTTCCGTCGTCCAGTCCCAGAACTACGCTCCGGAATGATACTTTGCGAACTTGCCTTCCAGGGCGGCCCTTTGTCCAAGGAGCTGCTTTTCAAGAGAATATGGCCTTTTTGTGCGTGGGATTCACTCGGTTGATGACTGTCGGAAAAGGTGGAGATGGACTTGCTTATGAAACTCGACGGGTCGCTGGTTTTCGGGGATGGGGTTCAAGTTTTTGTCGACCTGGAAGAAAAAGTTAGAAGTGTATGAGTGTTAGGTATAAGATAACGCATAAGGTTGAGAAGCAAAGTTTTAAAAATGTTTGTTTGGTTGTAAAGTTTTACTGAGAATTTTTGGATGTTGAAATTTAGTGGAGATTCATAGAACGAGGAACCTTTTTGGTTTTATGAAATTTAATCACGATCCACGGAACCAAATAAGTTATAATTAAAAACACATGGAATTATCAAAATTCGAATTGTGTATTTTAGCTTACGGCCTTTTTGTGAATTTTATCTAGAAGGTGATATTTCTTTGAGTAGCATGATTATTTTCACATAGATAGACTTACACATTTCTATTTTTTGCTGCTATTTCTCTGTTCACAATTCAGTTCTTTAGTTGAACATAGGCTAGTATAAAGAGAGCATGTGGAATACGATTTTCTTATTTTTGGTTTTAATTGACTACAGTAAAATTGATTCAGAATTTGACGATCCTAAGTTATGTAGTCTCAGTATTTCGCCTGAAAGGTGTTTGTTCATTTGCATTAATTATTTTGGAATGATTAGTTTCTGCAATTCTGTATTTAGATTTCAATGATGTTTAAATAGGTTTTGACTATTTTTTTGGTTTTTATAATTTTTTGACAAAAAATTTTTCGACGATGGATATTGATTTTAGAATTTGTACAGTTATTTGGATACTGAGAAAATAATGAAGGATATGGCTATAGAATATGATTCTTAGTTGTCGTAAGTATTTTGATATTCGTGTTAATTGTGGTTTAGAAAAATTAGATATTATTTGATTTTGTTATTTAATTGTATTGTATATACATTTCTGAAAAGGGTTTTGGATGGCAGCCTAAAGCTGAAATACACAATTTAAGTTTTAACAACACTATTACTTTTCCATTATCACTTATTTGGCTCTGAGGTCGTGATTAAATTTCATTCAACTTATCAACGGAGCGTTTTCACCATTTAATCTATTTAGTTTTACTAAAGATTAATCGCATCGGAATTTATTTAACGTCTTGATAGTTCAATTGTTCATCTTATGTTTGGGGTTCTGACAGCTTTGGCATTTTGATAGTCTTTGGTAATATGCCATAGATTTCCCGTGGCTGACTGATACCAAAACTTTTTTTAACTGTCAAAAAGTATTTCAAAGTTGATGTTATAAAAAAATTGCTGAAAATCATCTTCATCATATTTTCATCATATTTTCATCAAAATATTTATCATCATATTTTCGCAAAATATCGTAAAAAAGTTGTTGATTTGGTATTTCAATCATATTTTATTTGTTATTGAAAATTTATACTAATTTTTTTTGAGTTCTTATTGCTAAGAAAGCACAGAAAAATCAATAGCTACTCTTGCAGCTTACAGATAATGACTTTAATGAGTTTCTGTGTAACCACAATGTTTTTTGTACATAGAGTTTATAGGTTGTTAAATTAATGGCCAAGAATTTGACGTTTAATATGCCTATATGACTCGTGTGATCATTGTTTTTAAATTTGCTATCAGAAAATTTTATATTTTAACTAGATGTAAATTTTTTTTATAGTTTTGAGCAATAAATAAGCGATAGATATATTTTTCGAAATTCGTTTGTGATTTCCTGAGCAATATTGTTTTTCATAGTGCAATATAATATGTATATATCTATTAGGTATATGTAATAAATATTCGAGGGCCGTCAATGAAAAAAAAGTATTGATAAATTGACAAGTTCTCATATTTTTTATTGATTCAAGATATACAATAAAAATGTCTCATCGTCAGACATTTTCCATTTATGATGGAAGAACTATGTATTTTCCGAAAATTTCTTATACATTTTTTCCAAAAAAAAAATGAGTAAGACAATGTTTTCGAAACGTATTTAAAATACCCGAAACAACAAAAAACTCCAATATCAAAGATAAATTCCAAAAGTACCTAAAAAAATTATAAATTTTCCAAGTCTTCAAAAACACGTGAAAAATTGTCGCAACCCCCAAAAAAATTAACAAGTCGTATTGTAATGCTTTCATGTGTACATCTTCTTCGTACGTCCTCGTATTGTTTTTTTTTTTTTTTTTTTTTGACAAGTGAATAACTCAAAATGAAAGGACGAAATTTAGTGTTTTCACCCCCGCAATCTCCATGACTTTTCTTGTTTCATCTTTATCTTCGTGCATATTCATGAGCCGGATTTATCTAGTTGTCTTAAATCCGTCGTTCCTACCTCGGGAAAATCTAAACTTTCTTTGAATTTTTCTGTGCTATTTGTCGGAGGAGCTTTGAATGCGTCGTCGCTCGAACGCTTCCGCTACTCGCATTGAGAAGTCGTGACTGGCGCGGCGCAGACAGCGACGACAAAAATGCACCGGTGGGAAAGTCGAGGGGTTTTACTTCAAGTTTTGGACGGGAGATTATTTATTACGCGCAAGAGTGTAGACACCAACGAAGCTACTCTCGAGAAAATCATGTTTCCCAAATCTGCGAGACGCTGCTTTCTGCTGGAAATGGAAACGAGTCGAGTAATGCTTGTAATTTTAGGTAACATGAGTGTTTTTTCTGATACTTTACGTCACATAAGCTGAGATGGAAAAACGTGGTATGCGCTGCAATGTAACAGTATTATAATTCTCAGTTTTTCTCACAAAAATATTTTGTGAGAACTTACAGATGTTAATGGCAAGACGTTTTTACAGTGAACAAAAGTCACGTAATTCTTGGAAAGGAGCTTAGAGGTAGCTTGAGTATGGAAACCAAGTTTCCTATAGTAGTACTGATCAAATCTGGAGTCAGTAGTTGAATATCACTCGATATTTCATGGCGGAATCATCATGAGGTCAGAATAATCGCATGAAACAGTTCTCGTTACATGGGGGAGTTACAGCGGTAGTCGCGCGGAAGATTGCTCAGACGGAGAAGTAGGTACGTAAGTTAGGTAGTTGGGGACAGAAGAAACGACAGCGCTCGCTTTGATATACGGCCCGGAGTTTCCGTGGCGAGGAAGTGGGAGCGCGCAATCCAGCTTTCCACTTCCCTTGCTTCTCCCATGTCCACGGGTCTGCCCCTCTTCTTCCTCGCAGCCCTCGAGAAATCTTGAAGCCAAGCGAAGACGTATGAAATCATTTGTAGCCCATCCACGAACGATCCGGGAGGAAACGGCAGATTTCCTGGGCTAAGAATCGCACTCGCCGAATTGCCCTCGGATTTTTCTGGGCCATTGTTCTCTTCCGCTCGGCTGTTTGAACACGAACAATCAATTACATTGATTCATTTGTAGGTGTTTATTACGGTCGTTCTAATGGTAGGAAAT
Organism: Platygaster orseoliae; assembly: GCA_030522825.1. NCBI lineage: Eukaryota > Metazoa > Arthropoda > Insecta > Hymenoptera > Platygastridae > Platygaster > Platygaster orseoliae. The sequence goes on along the minus strand of JAPYZL010056820.1, from coordinate 4,499 downwards.
GGTTTAATTGGAGAAAAATTTGCTGTGTATCTCTAGGACTATTAGTACAGCAAAAATTTAAACGTATTTTTATTTGAAATGAAGAACTTGTTAACGGATGGCTAGCTCAAACATATGGTTTAATTTTAGATAATAGCTTTCTTCACGTCTAAAATTCACTCTAAATGCAGTTGTTTTTCTTCTGTATTTTGTGTTTAATGTTGCTGGTGTCTGGCGTACTCTTGAGAGTGTCGTTGACTTAGGGATCTTTTTTTTATATTCTTGCTTGTGGTTTCTCTTACTACACGACTGATCGGTGCAGAGATTTTGCTTTTCTTTCTAGTTCCCACCTGTGCTTCTTTTTCGCTATTACTACCGCCCTTATCTCGTTCGAGCTAGAAGAATGGTGTAGGTCTCTCAGTCATTTTCAACGGCATTTTCTTCGGTCCCCTTTTTTTGCGTGATATGTCAGTGACGGTCGTTTGGTTTTTCTGGTCTTCCTCTTCGATGGCTTCTCTGTGAATGGCTCTTTGGTAGTGGGCGATTATGAGCCATGTAAGGAGGTAAGGGTGAAAGATGGGGTGTCATGTATCTGCTGAGATGAGAGTTTCCTTCGAAAGTGTTTTCTAATTTTCCTTTGCAGACGAGTTTTAGACGATATTGTCTGAAAATGTGTTAAAAGTTCGAATGATTATTAAACGTTAGATTTATACATCATTATATGATTTTTTTAGATTTTGTGATATTGCTGGGTAAATAACAAAAATGCTGCAGTGACTATAGTTTTGTAACATACATGTGATTATAAGGTGACATTTTTTGATATGAGTTTTTTTTCTGTTTCAGGTAAGCTTTTTAAGTTCTTCAGACTCACAAATCTGGTTTCGTAAGTCAGGAGCTGTGAATAGCAGAAAACGTATGTTTGCATTGTCTTTCTCATTGTAGAGTGATTTTTAGAAATTCTCTATTCTCAGAGATTCTGAAAATTTGTATGCGAATCCACTAAATTACGCACTTTTTTTTAACGTTGCGTGAAAAGAAAACATGTCAAAATAATAATCTTATCATTTAAACTATAATTTTTTGCCCAATATTGATTGCCTATAAAAATAGACGTAACATTATCTTTGTGAATGTAAAAAAACCTTTTGAATTCAACTATCTCTTCAACAAAATGTGAACAAAAAATTTTTTTGTTGCACAGTGATATTAGTTTAACGAACGGTGAAATAAAAGAAAATTTTTTTCGAATATTCGAATTTCTGGGTGCTAACTTCACACGGCAGCCGGGACCTGCATCGAGAGCCAGGGACTTGAACCGTATTTGAATACACACGATGTCCGGGCTCGATGATATTTTATCGTGTCCCGTTTCGGATGGGAATAAAAAACGGCCATTGGGGTAGATGTGTTTTGGGGGGAGGGGAAGGGAAGTCACATTCCCCGGGCATCGAATAGTCCTGGTCAAAATTCAAGCCCGAGTAACAATGGTACACGCATAAATTTGAGCGCGTCTTTTCCGTGTATGCGATGCGCGCGCCGACAGGACAAATAAAATAGCCGCTGTGTTTGCGCTCGCGAGTGCAAAGCGAACGCAAACACGCGAACGGAAAAGGCCACTCGGTGTCGTCAAGGGGTTTCGTAGGTGGGCGGGGGGAGGGGTATGTTCGGAGAGGAGCGGAGGGCGAATTAGGAACCGACACGAGGACGATTCGCGAATGCTTTAATGAATTAGTAGGAGAGCGTGGATCAAAGCTTAAAATAAGCACGTGGGAATAATGACCTTTGCAATCCGTGAAATCTCGTCCATTTCAAATACCGCGCCGGGATCGCATTATTCGTTCGTGCGTTGCAAAGTGCGCTCCCCATCCTCGACTCGAGTGCAGCGCCGACTCCAAAAGTTACTCTCGTTCCAAGTCAATCGTGTCGGTAGTTTATTCGCCAAATTCGCAAAGGCGCGCTTTTCCGTCGCCTTTTCCGAGCGATTGGGGATGGAATCAAGGGGAAAAAGAAGAAGAAAAAAAGGGTTCACGACTTGTAAAAAGAGATTAGATCTTACGTAGATCTAATTACATCTGATGTGGATTCGATATAGTGGATCTGGGCTGTGTGAGGGATGGATCAGGGACTATTTCATGTCTGGAGGCATGTCGAAGAAATGCCGATGGCTTTATTGTAGGTGGTTTGGCGGATAATTGGGTATTAGTGCAGGATGTGAAGAAGTGTTGGTAGTATATGGGAAATTTTAACTGTATATAGTGATTTTGAGAAATCTTTATCGTAGTTATCGGCGATTGAATAAGTTATACATGTTTGAACTAAAGTACAGAGGGATTTTTAGACATAAGATTTTTAGGTCATTGTATGGAGAACGAAACCCAAATTTTGCAAAATTGTTGAAACATACCATCATACAGATACAGCCCTTCAAAGTTCACATTTTTGTGAACGAATTTCAATACCGCTCCTTATGAATATTTATTGTGCGTAGAAGGAATAAAGATGAAATACTCAATCTTCTTTTTTCCAGGCAATGACATGTTCCATTATTTTCCGAGGGTTCTTCCTAAGTAGTGTATCGATTTATCCACTGTGATGAAAATTTTACAATCAACAAAGACTGTAATAATATTATCTTGAAATTAATTTAATAACTTATATTTTCTTGCTCTTTTAGTTAAGTACATAAAAAGTATGAACACATTTAATATGTGTTTGATTTTCTTTCCAGAATCGGAAATAACGATTGGGGGGTTTTAAGTTTCAAATATCTATGCATTTTACAGAAGTATCGTGATTTTGTTTGTAATTTACGAATAATCGGATATTTGAACGTGAATTATTCGAAAACTACAAATAAAATATCGTATCGCGAGTTTAAACAATTCCTTTTTGGACGAAACGATTACATCCCTCGGCTTCGCCTCGGGCTGCCACCTTTCGTTTCATCCAGCCAACATAGTAAAAACTCACAAAAATATAGGTACTATTATTTTTCGATCGGGCTCGAATATATCGTTCAGAACACTATTTCATCAGGTACGTATTTTGTCTTTTCGGCGAGAAAATTTTTTTTTAGATTTATCAACAATTAAGTTCTGGGAGGTGAAAACGATTTACCTGATATTTTTTTATTACAATTAAATTGCTCACTAAATAGTTTCGTCATTTCGCTAGACAGAAAAAAGAAGTTAGAAATTCAGCGCGTGAAATAATTTTTCAATAACTCAAATTTTATTGCATGACGCGAAGAAAATACGTTCCATGTAGTAAAGATTATGTATTTTGAATTGCAACCAATTTTTTATTGCAGCTTATATTTTTTTAATGCAATAGATTCTTCTTCTTCTGCATGCACTCCTATAAAAAATATTTTACTAATTATTCGTTTCTTTGGTACCATTTAACTGATTGTGGAAATAATTTCTTCCAAGTACCGTCACCATAGAAACTGATTTGAATAAAGTATAGTACTGAATAAAAAGCACATTTACTTCACAGCACTATGAAAAGAAACGTGACTCATACTGTAGCTGATCATGTTCAAATACAGTTTTTTTCAGGTTTGTAATAAAAATGTAGTTTTGATATCATGCAAAATAACTGTATTAATATAATTGATTGCGAAACTCGGCTTCAGATGGTATACAAACTTTCGTACTCGTAAAACTAGAATTTCCTGCACTCGAAGATACATGTTTTTTTACATGAATAGATTAACGAGAATGTGTTAGAAATTTTTCAATGAAGAAATTTTAAGAAGGTGAATATTATTGGTGAAACTTGCATTACAGTTAATTTACCTAGTGCAGCCTTATTGATGATCGCAACTGCAACAATCGAGGAACTTATTTTGACAAGTTTCATCTTTAACGTTTTTAAGTTTTTTACGAATTATACTTTTCAATGTTTTCTCAAACAATAGTCAATTTGTTTGGAAATTTTCCTTATCTACCTCATTTTAACGATTGTCATAATCGAAATTTATTACCTCTATCGGCACTAATAAATACGTTACTTTCAACGATAATATTACACTCGAGGTATGAAATATGTATAGCATTCATCCGGGTAGATAAAAAAAAGGAAAGTTTTTTTTCGAAATACCATAAGGTAGAAAAAATAATTTTCACTATTCACTATAACTCAGGACGTTAGTTAGAACTATGTTCAAAAAACAGAAAAAATGTTGAAAAAAAATTAGAAGAATAAAGAGAAAAAAAGTTTGGAAAATTCGTTTTACTTTTTATTCAATGACAAATTAAGAACTTATTATATGTGACAAACATTCAGAATTTTTTTCGTGAAAGGACGAATGAATTTTATAGTACATTGTGTACCAAAGAGCCGTGTTTTGCCGTTCGCGGACGAGGTGCACACGACTTTTTATGTTTGGGGAGTACGTTTTTTAGCGCGAACTAAGCGAATTAATAACAAAATACGCGATAAACATTTCGTGGATCGCACCTGTCAACCGCGATTTGTTTTTGATGTGTGTGCGTGTGTGGTGCTGTGTACTG
>JAPYZL010056818.1:0-10938 GCA_030522825.1 Platygaster orseoliae | reverse complement strand
GACATATATAAAGCATATATAAGACCTATATGACATACTTGTACCTATATAAAGCATATATTCGGCATATATAATGCATATATTTAAGATATATAATATCTATATAACGCATATATGCGAGTTTATGTATGTTCCAGTTTTGTCATGTATAAGTCATATATAGGTCACATAGATGTCATATATAAGTCATATATAGGTCACATATAGTCGCATATAAGTCGTATATAGGTCACATATAGTCGCATATAGGCCGTATATATGCCTTATATATGTCTTATATATGTACACACATATAGGTCTTATATATGCTTTATATATGTCGTATATAGGTCGTCGTTTTCATAGGGAATCAAACGATGCTTCGATTATATTATTTTCACCGCAAAAACCCAAAAACTCATTTAAACATTGTTTTTCCTATACTAATAGATTTTTTCCGCACTTGACGAACAACATACTATTGCTTATTAGTTTATAACAAACAGAAATTCGTGACTGGACATTTTGCTGTAAAAATATTGTACGATAACAAATTAAGTTCTTGCCAAAACAAGTGCAAAATAACCGGTTGATTTGATATCTAGGAAAAGAGAAAGACGTGAATTATATAGCATCGATTATTTACTCTGTGACTTCCAATTGATCGGCCACTTCGACGGTACCGAGGTTTTTGTACACTTCTTGCAGAAATTTGTAGCCTTGACCTCCACTACCCCTCACATCAATCTGAGCCACTATCACGTTTTTCCGACTCGCGAGGTAAGTGTTCCAATCGACCTTGAAGATGTCTTTCACCAGCTGGGATCCTGGTGCTCCGTAACTATGTGACAAAGATTCATGGGATTTTTTATCCAAATTACGCGGGTAACAAAAATTGATATGAAAGAAAAATATTTATATTCTCAACTATGCGTTCTTGAATTGTTATTTTAAAGTTAAAAACAAATATTTGTTTGAGTTTACAGTTCTTCGAATTCATCAAAGAATTTTCGGACTTTTTGACGATGATATTTTTGATATTAATTACTCTCGAGAGGAAATATTTCTACGTGTTGTTGCCCAGTGTTAATCATGCAAGGAAAAAAAAAGATCTCTGTACAATTATCATTCTTGAATGCAACGGTTAATTTCGATCACGGGCAGTGACGATAAATTGTGGCGATAGGCTGAAAAGATTGTTACGAGATTTGAAGGGCTTCATCTTACACATGAACGACCATCGGGTAGCGCGTGATTTCATCTTCGATCAGGCCCGGCGGCAAGTGCAACCTTACTTGAGCGTTGTAGCCCCCGCTTATTTGCACGGGGAACGTTTTAACCTGCGGCAACGCCAACGATGACACTCGTTCCTGTTAATTATCGCGACCAAGTTAGAACATGAGGAGCATTTCAAGTAGTGGTGAAAATAGGCTGTATACAGAAAAAAATGTATCGTTGCAACAACCAAATCATTAGGTAAGTAAACTATGAACCAAAAGTTTTAGGTATGATAAGTTTTGCTCTGGTCAACAACTATAGTTTTCGTTATAAAAATTTTATTTTGACAGTTTGTCGAAGATAAATTTCCAAATTTTTGACTGAACTCTCGTTCAATAATTTTTTTAAATTACTACATATCGTCCTCCAAATTCTACTCAAACGATCGTTCAGTTGTATAACAACATCTTCACATGTCGGCAAACTAGAAATTCCGTAAACTATTGAAATTACTCACTCGTAGTTGCGTGTTGTTTTGCAAAATCGTCAAAAGACGTGGTATCGGCATTTGTACTTTATACAATGCAACTGTCGGAATTCCCGGCCCCAAACATTCCAGCACAAAGTATTCGTAGCCTGGCGAAAAAATGGTGTTGTGGTATTCGCAGGTCTCAGGAATCGCTGAAAAAAGCAATTTTCACATGCGAGATTCGTCGCGTTGCCAAAATTTTTTCCATTCATGTCTTACACAGTTTTGTCGTGTTCAACATTTATTTTCAAGGCTGAAAACTGTTAACTAGATAATTAGATATAAGATGCAAATTCATGAATATATTATTTTTATTTCACTAAGACTTATATTTTTAATTTGTTTAACGAAGAGAAAGTTTATCAATTATCACATTATAAACTCCAAATTATCAAAGACATGCATTATAACATTCAACTTCTAAACCTAATTCTAAAACAAATTTTTATGTTAGTTTTTATAAGTGTATGTTTTTTTGATATTTTTTGTAACGAGTAAGAAATTCGTTTTGAAAATGCAAAGCACAAAAGTTATACATTTTCAAGGTTTGTAAATTGTTCATTGACGTACAGAATCATCATCTCCCTCAAAAAACATTTTCTATATATTTTCCGATACCATGAAAATCGTACAATCTCTCTTTCGATGATGTTTTTCAACTCTGACGATTGTTTCACATGCGAAACGATAATGAAAGCACCAGAATGAATGAGAAGAAAGAACCAAGAGCAGAAAGTGATTCTATGTAAATTCAGTGCAACCACGTGCAAAAAAAGGCAAGCCAAAAGACAATATAAAGAAATGGCGCACCGCCAAAGAACGACTAAATTTATATTATTCCGGGGGTTGAAGGATTTACGATTTCCTTTCCTATTTTTCAACCAGTGCCATTATTATTTCACTTGGTTCTCTATTACCGGCCATCAAAGACTTTGCCTCGCCACAATGAAAGCTGAATTGAAAAATCTAAACAAGGCGCTGGATTATCCGAAATTTTAATGAACAATAAAAACATTGTCTGTGGTTTTCTAAAATTTCCAAGTAGCACAACCTTTTTTGAAAAAATTATGTTTGTAAGCATGAATTTTGAAAAGATTCGAACGATTATAGTTCTCGTCTTCGCCTCGGACCGTAAACTTTCTTAATAATATACTATTTTACATAAATACTATGTTGCGATTTTGTTTATACATTTTTTTACTGTTGTCCAAGTTTTCTATTTTAGAAGGTATTATGTTGTATTGTTCATTGTGAAATTTGTAATTAGCTTAGTGAGTTGATATTTTTGCAATGAGTATTTGGTTCTGATAAATGCGAACACACGTACACACACGCGTGCCTCGACATTGTATGTAATGTGGTAAATCAATACATTGTTTGATGCCCACTAACAAAGTAGTTTTTGCATCTCTACCTGGTCATTTGTAGCCATCGCCCATCAATGTTGACACTCATTTACAAGACTGATGGTATTAAATGGCACGTTCAGATTGCTGTACCTGAAGAGTTCTATAACGTATAATTCTATTACTTTTTGTTTTACATAAATATAGGGATCCCTAAAAAGTTAATCATTTAGCAAATGAAACTAATGACATTGAGTGGAATTTTGCGTTGCAAATATTATTAGAAGTCTAGGAATATTTTGATTTTCTGTCGAACTTGAAAAAATACTATATAACTAATTTAGCAATCAATGTAATTTGTATTTTCATAAAAATTCATTTGTGAAAAAATAAATAATCAGGAATGAACTTGAAAGATAATTAAAAAAATATTATATTTAGAGTAAAAATTTACTACACTTTTAAAGGTTTTTGTTGCCATTATTTCTACAAAATCACATTGATTTCAGCGATAGAATTGAAAGGTTTGATTTCAGAACAGAAATTCATTGATTCTTAATTGTTAGTATTTTAAAAACTGTATGAAAAATTCGAGTTTCGGGTTCATCATCTACAACCTTGCAATCTAAAAAGGACAAGCACCGAAATTATTCAGATTTCCCAGAGTGATAAAAACTTCTACTGAATATCCAGGCTTCTAAACATTCTAAAACTCAACACTTCTTTGTATCTCAAACTTATAATGGTAAAGTGTTCAAATTTTTGATATTTTTCATAAACAATCGCCTTTTTTCTGCATCATCGTTTTTTCATGTAGATAAAACTTCCAAGTCACTAACATTTTATTCTTTCATGAGAAGAACAATAAAACGCTCGATTACGCTCTCGCGAAATCTAAAATGTCGACCGTAAAAGTAACTTCTTGATGATCCGGACTGCTGACGATAAAAGATAATGAAACGGGCAATTTAAATTGGTCTTACACGGCATTGTCGAGAAGATAATGACTATATTATACAGAACTTGACTGCAAGCTTCTAAAAATTAGAGAAGTGACCTCAATGGCATGCGCAAATCAGTTACAATACTTGATTAGAATAATCTACTACTTGAAGAATTTCTAAAAAATGTTCTATGAATCAATCAACGTTTGAAATCTAGAAGTTTAAAAGGGGTTATTGCACATGAATAAAAATTTTGGAAATTAATTACAGAAGTAGCCAAAAAAACTCTTTGAAAAAATAAAAATATTCAGGAAAAAATGTAGTCACTGTTTTTTAAAAGTTTTTTTAACTAAGATTCAGATGAAGTTTGAAGAGTATAATTTTTTACTGAAAACATTTTTAAGAAAAACATTAACAAACGGTTTTGCATACTTGTCTACAATAGAGTATTTTTGTCAGAAAAGAATTATTTTAATATCAACTTTATTGTAAAATTATAGAACCCCTTTTGAATTTCTATCCTCTATTTCTCGTATTGTTTCAAGGCATCGAAAATAGGAAGCATGATAGATATCTCGTGTGCACTCGCAAGACCAAGAAGTAGTACAAATTCAGGAAAGTTTTGCAAAGATTGCTGAAAACAAAGGATTCGTAAGTGCTGAAAAAGTTTTGTCTAGTAATGGCCAATCGTAGGAGAACGAAGTACTACGTGTGTGTATGTGTAATGCAACTTTCACCGAGAAAAAAATTGCTGAAAATTGTTTTTTCTCTGTGGTGAAATTTTTTTCTCCTCACTTGACTGAAAAATTTTTTAAAATGCGAGTTTTTTATCAGTGATTTCTTCATAAATATTTGAAAAAGTTCGTAGAATAAACGAATAAATAAAATTATAATATAAACGTAAAGTGCTTCGAATAATAATTTACAGAATTTATATCATAAATGTTTTATGTTTAATAATAATTTTTACGTGCATAATAAATCATAGAACTATGATATTGAAAAACATTATATAACAATCAATATGTTACTTTGAGTAACACTTTAAATAATAATGATTTATAATTTATTCATTTTTTAAATAATAATGTAAGTATTTCTGAAAAAAATAAGATCTTGTACGATCGAAAATTAATGTGAATTTTAATCAAAATCATAAATAATAATCAATGAATCTATGGGGGTAAAAGTCTATACAACTATTAAGATTTCATAACTTTCTGTTTGTTATATTATTGTCATTCGTCGTACTCACCAGGAGTGTCGGATCGTTTTTTGGATTTCTTCTTCGCCTTGGCGGGTTCGGGCTTTTCCTCACTCCGAATCTCGTGTTTCACGTCCATCTGGTCGCTCCAGTCGACCTTGTCTTTGTTGTCGACGTTGCGATACGCGAAATCCGAGTACAAATTCTGCACCTCGACTTTGGGGGACGCGGTGCAAGTTATGCAAATTACGGGCTGCACCAAGGAGCCGATTTGAGGGGGGATCGAGCTCAAGCGGTACAGGTGCCGTTGCCTCGGATGCTCTGGCGGTATACCGATAAAATATCTGCGAAAAAATAGCAATCGAATCTCCCAGGTTTTCAAAGAAACCGAATTCTGTACTTTACTCACTGTAAAAAACATTTATTCTCATCAAATAAGATTCATTTATAGTTACAAAAAACTCATTTTTGAATATTAGTTATTAAATATCGTTTTTTGTCAAAGAAGCTAGTTTTTTGAGACGTTATGTTGCTTGAAATGCATTATTTGTTAACAGCTAAGAAATATGTCTTTGGTCAAGAATGTGATTTGATTACTATTAACAAATAGTAGACACTTAGATATTTCAGCTGCAGAAAGTTTGGTGAGTGAATGTAGGAATTGTGCGTTGAATGAATGGAGCTCACAGCATGTTATTTGTTTGGTCCCACGCGACTATTTTCGAAACTTCTAATTTCCCGCGAGTCATAGGCACTTCTTGTTTCCTGTGTACGTTGACCATCACGATGTGCTTGTAGTATCCAAAGTGGCCATTTTTAACAGGTATTATGGTCACGTAATTGCTCTGGTTCGCCAAAAACAAAGGGGACTCCGAAGGGGTGTCAACCCATCCTCGCCCTTCCCCGCTAATCTTTTGTACTTCCTGTGGATTTATTGATTTTTCTCTATTTCATTCCAACGAAATAAAACACTAGTTTCCAACCACTGTTACTATGCTTGAATTTTTCAGTAGATTTTGAGATTACTGAATTATTATAAATATTTAATTGAATTATATCGCTCGGTGAAGAAAATTGAAGGTGATAAATACGACAATTCTGAGCCAATGTTCATAATCTCATAATCTCTTAAGGGTATATTCGTTTTTACGTGAAACATAATGACAAAAACTACACAAGCAGTCAAAAATAATTGACAATTTTGCATTTGCAAAGTCATATTTAATTGGACTATTTAAAAAGCAATTTCGTTATTGATGAAAATCTTGAACTCAAATTTTTTTCCGGAAATCGAAATTGAAGAAAAGCCAGAAAATTTGGCAAGTCACGGCATAAAAAACTGCAGTATCCTTGTTTCGGGGAAAATTGCAATTCGCTCGAAAAATTATGTACGACGCTGCAGTAATTTGCATAATTTACATATCGCGTTACGAACAACTTTAACTTACCGAACAGTGCCACAACGGACTTTTACAAACTGATACGATACTGAGGTTTTGCGGCCTATTCAACCAAGTCACGCATATTTCGGTAGATGAAACCCAACTCGCCGTTGTGAAGTAATGTTCTCTAGAAAATATATTTACTTTTTTTTCATGTTTTACATTGTGAAAAAAAATTTCGGACTGTGAAACCAATTTTTAATAGTGATTTTGATGATTAGATAAACGTTTTTTAAGCCCCAAATTTTATCGAAAAAAAAGTACTTTTAATTTTTTTTTGTGTAACTAAGATAAAGTAAATGGATAAATGGATTTGAACATTTGTGTTACAATATAAATCATCATAATTTGAGCTTTATCGGTTGAATATTTCATTTTGATGAAAGGTGAATTTCTTTATAGATTGACTTAAAATAACGCTGGCTGAATGAATGATATGATTTTAAATATTTATATTGTAAAAACTTACACATTCTGGAAAGAAAAAGGCGGTTTCACGACTTTGGTGTGAATATGTTTCGGGTCCGCCAAATCTGCGACGTACAGATGCACTACAGGGTTTGTTGTTCCTGCCTAGGAAAATGATAACATTTGAAATCGAGTTTAAAAAAGTTTAAAACTTTTACTGTAAAAGTGAAAGTTTCCTGGAATAAAACTGTAACTCAGAGAAATTTAGGGAGTACATTATACAATTCGCAACATTTTTCGTTTCTATACAGCACACACTGAAAAACAAATTTAATTGGCTCAAGCAAAACGTTTGATTGTTATTTGACCAACCAAATATTTGATATATTTAAATAAATTTTTAATTCAGACATAGAAAGTTTTTTTTACTGTAAAATATTTTTAATTCAAACAAAAAATTCAAGTTAGCAAAAACTTGAGTTTTTTGACTGAAACAAAACTTATTAGAGTCCAATCATATTTTTTCATCTGAACTACAGATATATTTAAATGAACAAAATATTTGGTTATTGAAATAATGACCAAACGTTTGTTTGAGCCAACCAAATTGGTTGCCGTTATTTTTTAAATGTCAGAATTGTTTACATTTTCAGTCTTGAAACCAATCGAGATAAACAAAAAAAATTTACCTGCAAAATTTGGTTTGAACTGGATAATGATAACACGTTCCATCAACAAATTAATATTGAAATTGGGAAATGCATATATTTTTTCGTATAATCTACATTGAAATTCATAACTTAAGGTAACTTTTACAACATATTACAAGGTTGAAAATTAATTTTTTTTAAACTCTTACAATCATTAGTATCTGAAGATGATGATTATTTTTATTAAGTCTGAAAAAATATAATTCTTGTATGTGTGTTATGTTCTACAAGTTATTCAAGTGTAAGCAATTTTCATACATTTCTGAAAAAGTGAGGAATTTTCATATAACTAATCAATGTTCGAAAAAATACAAATGTTTTCCGTTTCAACTGAAACTATACTAAAAACTGGAAGTATGTTACATAAAGAAATGAAATAACTCGAGGATGAAGAACGTTTCGAATGTTCGTTACAAATACAATTTGAAAATATTGTTAAAATTACACTAGCATTCAAAGTTGAAAAATAGAAAAACACTTTTCATCAAATCCAATTTTTAATTTTCCTTGTCCCCTCTCTTACAAGCTCTTATTAAATTTAATTTAGATAAATATTGTCAGAATCAACCACCCTCCCCACCCCTACATAAGACCACATTTACATTTATAAATATAAACTGGTACTCTACTTTTTTCAACAAAAAACCAACCTTTTAAAGCAGTAAAATCCTATTTACCTTGGGGTACTTCAGAGACTGAATTTCAGTATAAAGATCTTTATTGTCTTCGCCAAACCAAGGAATGTGCATTTCTTCAACTAAAGAGTCGTTGAAAGTCGCGTAAAGCATCAAATGTCCGTCTTTTGATAACCAGATCGCGTCCGAGCTGTGTAAAATTTCTTCTGCAAACAATGTAAAAACATACAAAACTCTAAAATTGAAACCATTTAATTCAATTAATCGATTTCATTTCTTGCATAACCCGAAAAATTGTATTAATATCTATAGGATGAGAAACATTTCTTAGTTACATTTACAGCCATGTTATTATAAAATTCATTTTGTATAAATAATGAATTCGCATCAGTAATTGTTTATCAATTGCAGTTTTTTCTTCATCAATTATCACTGCAAAATAATTTTTCTTCTCTCAGTTGACCTGGGTCTTGCAACTCGTAATTAATCAGATGAATAATGTTTTTTTAACAAAACAAATTTTTCGCGAATGCGAAATCCAAACAAAGATTCAACCATAAATTGCTGTTCTCTGAAAAGTGTCGAAATAAATCAATTATAAGAAAGAAACTCAACCTATAGAGTAATCAAGATTAATGGGAGTTTGAAGAACGACGTAGTTTTTCACAAGCTTGAAGCTTAGATATAGATCATCTATAATGGATTACTTGTTCTCTTGCAATAAGAAATATTGAACTTTTCTGGTCTCTTGTCAAACTTACATAATTAAAAGAAATGATTCGTCCATTAGAGACTGGTGAAAACTGGATAAATTTTTGTACAGTGACATTTTTATATCAAAGATGGTTTCAATGAACTTATTATGCGCAGAATCCTTGTATCGAAGAACAAAGACAGTATTGAATCGATTCGAGAATATGATGTACGTGCAACGAGAGTAATCAGAAAATTTTTAATCATATACTATGTTGAATTGTCGATGACAGGGAAATTTTTCGAGAGCGAGTCGAATTTCCATTGAATATAGACTATTTTAAGGTGCTGTTGAGATTATTTGTAATCACTTTCAGTTTCTTCATATTTTTGATGACTATTCTACGATTTGAAAAATTAAGGAAAATTTTTCAATGAATTTAGTACTATCTTATAACATTTTGAACTAGAAGAAAATTTTTTTGGTTATTTTTAAGTTATTTTCATAAACTGAATTATATCTAATTTTTTTTCCTAACATCGATTTTATTCATTTTATATTATAAACTTGTATAAATGTCCAATTCCCAAATGAACAAAAAAAAAAAAAAAAAAAAAAACGTACGTAAAAAATGCTGAAGAAAATACATTTTTTTCAAAATCCACTCCCGAAAATTTTTCTGTCTACGTCTCTATGTTTAACCTTCGAGTTTAAGTGAGAAAACCTGTTTTATCGTGACCTCACAAAATCATCATCATCGGTCTGTAAATCATTGGTACCTTCATAAAGCCAATCCGGGATTCCATTCGTAAGAACTCCCGGTATCGCGGTGTCCGTAACTCGGTGAGGTATGCTGTTCAATTGACCCGTCATATAATAAATGTCGTAGTCCTGGACCATCACCAATCCATGACCGGACGGAGTCCATTTCGCCAGCAAAAAATAAGGATGCGGATCTCGCTCAGCTTGAATCGAGAGTGGTATTGATTCCCTGAAAAAGAAACTTACATTTTGCCCATATCGCTCCTTCCGACAATTTGGTCTCTTTATAAATCAAACGATATCGTTTGAAATCCCCCCCCCCCTCTCAAATCCAAAAATAGTTATATAATTTTATTTAATCCTGAAGTATTCGTGAAGAATATTTACAAAATTTATTTCAACTTTTGCAAGCTCATTTTTGTGATTTAATTTGTAGGAACTTGATAGGGAATTCATAAAATATAAAAAAACTCTGTTGGGTGTTGTCACGGTTTTAAGTTTTCAAAAATTAGGAATCGTAAATTGGATTTAAAATTATAACATTTTTTTAACTTATGATGAATAATCTTCAAAGTCTTGATAAATAATTAACTGTTTCGTGATTCAGGGGTTTTCAAACATGTGAGAAAATCGTATCTACATTATTTTTTTACTTTCTAGTATTTTTTGCACTTTTTTAGTATTTACAAACTTTTTTAAGATACTTTGGTAAATTTATAAATATTGACTATAGTCGTACATTGCGATATAAGTTTATAGAATTTGACGCACTAAAATTACAATTTCGATCGATTTTCAGTAATTTCAAAGATTTCCGAGAGAATTTTATTTACCTAAATTTGCCATGTTTTATAGATTTCTTACATTTTCTTTAAGTTTAAAATTTATAAAATTTTAAAACTATATCACAAAAAAAGTAAGGATTTATTGTTGAAATTTTTTTATTTGTGTTTATATGAAATAAGTAATCAATTATACTTCATCGCCTCGTTCTCAAGATTATAGCATTTTGACTTGTAGTACCACTTTGCTCCGCAAGGTATCACAACATCTTTAGAGAAAGAAGG
>JAPYZL010056812.1:0-11798 GCA_030522825.1 Platygaster orseoliae | reverse complement strand
ATGAAAAAATTCAGACGCCCATTGTATTTCATTATTTTTTAAACCTCGATATTATTTTTATAATTATGTTAAAGATGATTATCATCATATAAATACATTGAAATAAAAAGTATTGAAAATACATACGAATTTGAATTTTTTAAATGAAAATGCTCTCTTAAATGCTAAAAAATTACAAAATTCCAAAAAAATTGAAAAATCTAGTCAATTGATCTAGTCAGTTTTATTTTTCCAATTTTGTTGAATGTTCACATCAATTTTCAGTCACATCGAAAATAGATATAAGATGCTTTATTATCTTTAATCAAAATATAAATCATCACTTGCAATTTTTCCTGGAGCAATGTTTGATTTCACTAAAAAAAATTTTTGCCACAAATGTGACATCACATTTTTGAGAACCCCCCGACTGTCACAAACTGTCACAAGTGGGCTGACCCCCCCCCCCTCCCCCCTAAAGCCGTGACATTATTTATGGAAATTCCCTTTACAATTTCAGGATAAGAAACTATTATTCGCAAATTGAAAAATCAGGTTTTGAATAAAAAAAATTAATTCATTAATGTTGTCTTGGTGAAAAATCAACTATTTCGAGTTTTAGATCTCATGAATTTTGCATGAAGATTTTTTTTTAACTAGCTGCAAAATGAAAATCAAAAAAGAACAAAAAATGAAAAAAGTTATGCTGGATTATAAGTAAATTGGATGCCAGATCAAAGTTTGTATAAGAACCCGATTAACTACGTATTATTATTTACTGCAATTGACTGCATTTTTGAAAAGCTGTAATTTCAAGAAAAAAAACTTCTAGTTTTACAATTTTGGGATAAAAAACTATTATTCGCCAATTGAAAAATCAGTTTTTGAATAAAAAAATTTACTTCATTAATATTGTCTTGGTGAAAAAATCAACTATTTCGAGTTTTAGTTCTTATGAGTTTTGCATGACGATTTTTTTTTGGTAACTGCAAAATGAAAGTAGAAAAAAAAACAAGAAATAAAAAAAATGAAGATAATTATGCTGGATTATGAGTAAATTGGATGCCAGATCAAAATTTATAGAAAAATACTATTATTTATTATTATTTACTGCATTTACTGCCATTTACTATATTTTCGAAAAGCTGTCATGACAATAGAAAGAATTCTGTTTTTAAAATTTCTGGATCAAAAACTTTCAATGAAAAATTGAAAAAAAAAAATTTACCGAATTAATATTGTCTAATTAGGAATTCATTATTTCGAATTGTAGATTTCATGAATATTTCATGATGGCTTTTTTTTAAACAACTTCAAAATGAAAGTAAAAAAATAAGGCAATAAATAAAAATAGTTCTGGTTATAGATTCAATTAATGAAAATTATAATTTACGAGAGCAGATAATTTTTGGTTTTGATATTTTAGATGAAAAGTTTTGAAAATTGTAAATATTTTACACGAAAAAAACGAATTGGCTGAATTTTTATGAATTTGTGATGGGAGTAAATGAAGAAATTTCATATCAAACTATTCAGTGTTTTAAATGCATAAATTGTTTGTAAAGTTTTTTATTATTAAGCTTTCTACCAAGTAAAAAAGTTGAAATAATTAGTAAATGAACGAACAAAAATAATTATAGCTCTTTAACTAATGAAATATAAAAATTTTGAATGAAGAATTTTGAAAATTGTATATTTTTTTGTTTAGAACAAAATGGTAAATTTGCATCAATAAATATAATTAATTGCATTTTTAAATATTTATAAAAAAAAAACAAGAATATTTTTATAACATAAAAATTTTTGATTAAAACTTCACTGAAAAATGTGCGAATCATTCAAAAATATCACATTTTTACTTAAATGATTAAAAATGAAACAAAAAACATTGTCTAATAAAAAACGCTAGCACATTTGATTTCGAAAAAATAATAAATTAATATCAGTTAAATAAATTCGTGTACTTTAATTGATCATAATGTCAATATTAACAAATTTTCCTTACTTGGAAATTTCTATTTTTCATTAATTATATGCCTGACCATAATTTTTTGAAATTCTTCATTTCTGGCCTTTCTTTTTGTAGTAAATATGAAAAAATCTGCTTACAAAACTCATGAGAGATGAAATTCAAAATAATTTTTTCTTAATAAATAAGTAGAAATTGTTTAATTTGTCATTACAAACATACCTATTTTATCATTTTACTCGACGGTACAATATTGGTCGAAATAATATGTGACGCGCTCTGACAAAAGGGACCTTCTCGGCAAAAGTGAAAGTTTACACGGTGCGCTATGGAAAGCGTTGAACTGCCATTTAAGCCCATGTAAATTATTTTCTTCATCAATTTATGTTTTGTTTAAGAACTAGAATTTCGGAATTTCGTATTGTGTCAATTAAAGTTTAGTAATAGAACTTGTAGAATCAATCATAATACAAAAATCGATTTTTTGCCGAGAAGGTCCCTTTTGTCAAAGCGTGTCACATATTAATATCTATAATATAATAATAAAAAAAATATGATAAACATCTAATTTTTTTTTGTGGGGGGGGGGGGTATAAATTCATCATAGCTTTTATTTAAATTCTTCAAAATTATATTTTTTTTTTATAAATTTTTGAAAAAAAAAATTCACCCAATTAATATTGTCTAATTAGGAATTAATTATTTCGAATTTTAGATTTTATGAATATTTCATGATGACTTGTTCTTAAACAACCTCAAAATGAAAGTAAAAAAATAAGGCAATAAATAAAAATAGTTCTGGTTATAGATTCAATTAATGAAAATTATAATTTATGAGATCAGAAAAATTTTTGATTTTGATATTTTAGAAAAGAAATTTTGAAAATTGTAAATATTTTACATGAAAAAAACAAATTGGCTGCATTTTTATAAATTTGTGATGGGAGTAAATGAAGAAAATTCATATCAAACTATTTGATCTTTTAAATGCATAAATTGTTTGTAAAATTTTTTTTTATTAAGTTTTCTACCAAGTACAAAAGTTGAAATAATTAGTAAATGAACGATCAAAAATAATTATAGTTCTTCAACTAATGAAATATAAAAATTTTGAACGAAGAATTTAAAAAATTTTATATTTACGTTGTTAGAACAAAATGATAAATTTTAAATTTAATGTGAAATGAGGTTTATTTATTCAAACGTTTTTAGGCCGCTTTCGCGTGCATCGTTTCTCCTGAAGGAGAATGCACGGATTATTTGCGTCTTCCACATCTGATGAAGCGCAAAAACAGCTATCGCGAGGCTGAGAAAGTCATGAAAGAAGCAGATCTTTTGGCGCTTCGTAACCTGATTGCCACGAAAAAACCCCACGTAGTCGTGGTCGGTGGGGAGTCGCGTGACGCCACAAGAGTCGTTGAAGACATTCGCGAAGTGATCACGGCTCTAACCCAAGAGGAGGAATTCCCAGAAATTCCAGTTGAAATTTTGGAAAACGATTTTTCAAAAATCTACTCGAATAGTATCAAAGGCAGCAACGACTTTCGGGATTATCCCGAACTGCTGAGACAAGCAATTTCTTTGGCTCGTAGACTCCAAGACCCATTGATGGAGTTTTCGCAGCTGTGTTCAGAAGATGAAGAAATTTTGTGCTTGCGATTCCACCCCTTGCAAGTAAGATTCGTTTTTTCTTGATTTGTATAAATTTCGAGAAATGAACGAGTTTTGATTTGCGATGCTTTTCTAGGAACAACTGCCGAAAGAAGAACTGTTGGAAAACATTTACCTTGAATTCGTCAATCGCGTTAATGAGGTCGGCGTCGACTTCAACAAAGCGTTGAATCTTCCCTACGCCAGCAATTTGGTGCAGTTCGTTTGTGGTCTGGGACCAAGGAAAGGTCAAGCCCTCATAAAGTTGCTGAAACAGACGATCAAGAGGCTGGAAAACAGGACCCAATTCGTCACGTCGTGTCACATGGGACCCAAGGTTTTCATAAACTGTGCAGGTTTCATAAAAATTGATACCAACAGCTTGGGTGACAGCACAGAAGCGTACGTTGAAGTTTTGGACAGCTCGAGAGTGCATCCTGAGACATACGAGTGGGCGCGAAAAATGGCAGTTGACGCTCTTGAGTACGAGGACGAAGAAGAAGTGACGAATCCTGCAGGTATGAAGTTGATTATAGTTAATTAACTAACAATTTCTTTACAGACATATTGACGACTGCATCCCAAAAACGAAAAAAATTTCATTCAAGAAATCTCAAATTCGTCAAGACTTATCATAATAATACAGTAATAGAGTGTTTGTTTTGATAATTTCGTTTACGAAAATTCTTAAAGTTCAACTACTTTCGTTTTAAAATTCTGTTTCCAAACGATACTTTGGAAACAGGAAAAACAGATAAGAGCACAGTTTCTGCAGTGATGCTCATACTTGTCATTCTCTGAGATAAATAATTAGCGCTTTTGGGCAGTAGATATTTTTGGCGCTTTTGGACGACGCCGATATTGACGACTTGATTTTGTATTTTATATTGTTAAAATCTAGACAGGGATGGATTTTTACCCAACAGGCACATTTTTAAGGAAACTTTCGAAATTTGTTTTAGTTGCTAGAAACTAAAATTTAGCAGAGATGTCAATATTTAAATAACTGATATGAGGATTTTCTGTTTATTTTGTTGGTATATGTAGCAACATAATAAATTAGTTTTATGATAACATTGTAACATAATGACAAGTTTGATGGTATAGTATGTAAATTTCTTAATTGAGAATGTTGATTGTTAATTGAAATTTTTTATGCATTATTAGAAACTGTTTCGCACTCAACGCGATAATTTAATTTAGATTAACGAATTTTACAGGATTCGAAATTTTCATTTTGAGGTCTATATTTAAAACGGTTGACATTTCCAAATTTTCGAAAAAAATTGCTGAAATTGTCGAAATATCTCTATTTTCGTAATTTCTGAATTTTATTACACTTATGAATAAATTTTGTCGACCATTTTTTGTCTCGGATTTCCAGAACGCTTAACATTTCCGTATATCTTAAAATTTTCCAACACCAAGTATTTTCGAACTATTTATAATTAATTAATTTTGCAAAATTCCTATCATTTAAAAAATATTCTAAATGTGACGAAATTTCTGAATTTTAGTAATCATTGAAGAATATGAATGATATTCATAAAACTGAGTAGTTCTTACAATATTGAAATTCTCGCAATCTTTAAAATTTTTAAATGTCCGAATTTTTGAATTTCCCCTATAAGTCACATTTCTACAATTTCGAAAATTGCTTGAGTATTTTAATTTCACAAAATTGAATAAATTTTCAAAATGACAGTCTTCTTGTAAATTTCAAAATTATAATAATTCAGAGTTCCTAGAGTGGGAAAAAGTTATGAAATTATGATGGAATAACAATATATGCTAAAATGTTCAGAATAACTGAAATTTTTATAATAAAATTGCTGAAATCGTTACAATATCACAATTTCCGTAATTTCTGAATTTTATTACATTTCTGAATAAATTTTGTCGGCATTTTTTGTCTCTAATTTCCAGAACGCTTAACATTTCTATCTATCTTAAAATTTTCCAACATCAATCATTTTCGAACTATTTATAATTAATAAATTTTGCGAAAGTCCAATCGTTTGAAAAATATATATATCAACGTAGTGCACGAGAATTTCAAAATGATGATTCAAGAAAAAATTTGGTGTAGCCACCTAGCGAGCATAAGCGTATGTACTAACTGATTCGCATAAAAATGAGTCCTTTGTTATAATCAGGGCAACCAAAAATATTTATTTAAATAAAAAATATTTAAATAAATATTTTGGCAGTTTTTGGTGGAACAAAAATATTTCACCACTTTTAGATTTTTCGTAAATATTTTAAGGTTTTTCATTTTTAATCCCAAATATTTTCAACAATTTTTGACCATAAAAAATATTTACTTCTTATGCATGTTTTGCCATTGTATTTTTCTTTAATTTGCATTTAATTCTAATTTTCATTGAGTTTGCATTTAATTATTCGTTAATTTAATTAGAAATAGAAGAATTAAATTTAAAAAAATAAAAAAATGCAAATTAAATTAAAAATACATTTAATTTGCATTTTATTTATATTTTCTTTTGTTTTTCATTAAATTAAATTCATTTAATTTTCTTTAATTTGCGGCTTGAAAATTGTCGAGAAATTATTCGATGTGTTCCATGTTTACAGATTCATAATCTGTTTACATTTCAAAATAAATAATCAATCGAAACATTATGCTATTCAAATTATAAGTCGAAGAGAATTTAGCGAAACATGTGGTCATTTTCTGCAACAACTTTGATTAGGAGCCGAAAATGCAAATAAATGTACAAAAAACATAAAATTTGCTTGCATTTGATCATAAATCTTTTTTGCCTATCATAAATATTTCCCTGTTTCATCATGCATGAATAAATAAATATTTGCATTTTATCGAATATATTTTTGGTTGCCCTGGTTATAATATTATAATTCTTGCAATCTTAAAAATTTGAAAATGTCTGACAACTTATTGAATTTCCTCTATCAATTACATTTCTACAATTTTGAAAGTTGTTTGAATATTTAAAATTCACCAAATGAAGTCAATTTTTAGTATGTCAGTCTTGGAAATTTTAAAATTAAAATAATTCACCGAGTTCCTAGGGTTAGAAAAATTTATGAAATTGTGATGGAATAACAAAATTTGTTGAAATCTTTTAAACAACGTAAATTTTGAAATTACAAAGCTGTATGGAACATCTGAATTTCCAAAGTTTTCAAATTTCGACATATTGATTGGAAGACTCAAAATAATTCATATAATTCTCCAATTCATTGAACTTAAATTTTATTCTTTAGAGAAGATGGGTGTGGGGGAAAGGGGGCAATTTTTGAAACTGCTTAATAGCGTCAAATTCCTAAACCCGGCCCTATATCTAGATGACGTCCTTTTTTTTTGATAATTATTGATGTATTTATTTGACTTTCATTGGAAATAATCATTTTCAATTGAATTGTACAAAAGATGAATACATTCGTTATAGGCGCTGTCGAAGAAATTCTGGAGTCACCAGAGCGTCTCAAGGATCTCGACCTCGACGCGTTTGCAGAAGAACTGGAGCGCCAAGGCTTCGGCAACAAGGCCATCACGTTGTACGACATTCGCGCAGAACTAAATTGCCGCTATAAGGACCTTCGCGCTCCTTATCAACCCCCACCGCCCGAGGTTCTTTTTGACATCTTAACGAAAGAATCTCCGGAGACATTTTCACAAAAAACCTCAAGGCGAGCAGCTGGACCAAGCAAATCCTGTCCGAAACGATGAAACCGGACTCTGGCAATGCCCGTTTTGCCTCAAAAATGATTTTCCTGAACTTTCCGAAGTCTGGAATCATTTCGACGCAGGATCTTGCCCTGGAAAAGGAACAGGAGTGCGTTTGCGCTTGGACAATGGAATATCTGGATATATCCACATCAAAAATTTATCCGACAAGCATGTTGCAAATCCCGAGGAGAGAGTTGTAATCGGGCAAGTGATACACTGCAGGATCATCAAGATCGAGGTCGACAGGTTCAGCGTGGAGTGTACATGCAAAAGCAGTGATTTGTCGGACAAGAAACACGAGTGGAGGTGAGTTGATAAATTTTTTCAAGCGTCATGTTGTTCGATTAATATGTTTTAATTTAATAATAAACTTAAAGAGGGAACTTGTCCAATTAATAAGAACAAAAAAAATTTGTTTTCAGGCCACAAAAAGACATTTATTACGACGCCGAAGCTGAAGAGAGAGATCGTCGAACAGAAGAAGACTCGAAAAAAAACAAGACTCGTCAGATATACCAAAAGCGAGTCATTGTTCATCCTTCCTTCCACAATGTCGGATTCGTGGAGGCTGAGAAGATGATGAAAACAATGAAACAAGGTGACGCTATTGTAAGACCCAGTAGCAAGGGCTCAGATCGTCTAACTGTTACTTGGAAAGTAACTGACGACATCTATCAACACGTGGACGTTCGTGAAGAGGGAAAAGAAAATTCCTTCTCACTCGGACAAACTCTTTGGATAGGAAACGAAGAATTCGAAGATTTGGATGAAATCATTGCACGGTAAGGGGAATTGATGACAGTTAAAAGGGTGGAGTTAATGATTTTGTATCTTTATCGACATGAATATCTAATTGCAGATACATCAATCCAATGGCAGCGTGTGCCCAAGAACTGCTGGATTTCAAATATTACAAGCCAAACGTTCTCGGTATGAGGGACATTGCAGAGGAAGATTTAAAGGCGCAAAAGGAAGCAAATCCCAACGGGATACCGTACATTTTGTCCGCTGCTAAGGTATGCAACAAATCGAGTTTCTTCAAAATGAAATTTTGCTAGTGATTTATCTCTCTAATAAGGAACGTTTTGTTTCTTTGTGTCTAGAACTATCCAGGCAAATTCATGCTGTCGTATTTGCCCCGACTGAGATGCCGCCACGAATATGTCACGGTGACCGACAAAGGCTTCCGCTTCCGAGGACAAATGTTCGGCCGTGTTAGTGAATTTTTCCGTTGGTTCAAGGAGCATTTCAGAGACCCTATTCCTGGCCAGGCGACCCCGAGTACACCGCGTGGCGCGATGACAGCGAGGACACCGTACAGTACAGGCACGCCCGGGCCAATGCCCAGCGGTACAATGGGCAATGTGACTTCGAGTTCCCCGGCAGCCGTTGGTAAGTTGGAATAGTATATGGGGTGTGGACTGAAGAAAGGGTACTAACAGCACCTCACGACTTTTCAAGGAAAAAGAGATTTAAAAGATGCGGGTTGTTTTTTGAACAGGTATGCACGCGTATCAAAATACCACTCCCTACACTCCCTCTGGGCAGACGCCATTTATGACGCCTTACCAGATGGCGCCACCATCCTTCCAAGTGACGCCAAGATATCAGCAACAATCGAATCAGTTTGCTCATCCAGGACAGCAGAGCATGCCACCGCCTGTAAGTCATCCACCTACTACGCCAACTGCATCGAGGGATAATGATAATTGGGAGAAGGCTACTCAATCATGGAGCAGTAGACCACCCCACCAAAGCGTCCGCAGCTCATCGTAAGATTTTTGTGATAGTTTGTGAAATTTGGTGATAGAAATGTGGGTATTGAGGGGTTTTAAGGATTTAAAAAATTTTCTGAAATTCGGGTAGGTTAATTGTTGTTTCATGTAAAAATATAGGAATAGTTATGATAAAAAATAATTAATATCAGTTTACACGAACTAATTTCTTTATATTTGTTTATCTTTCAGCAGTGGCACTCCAAGATTCGACGCACGCAAAGTTCCAAGAGACCGTTCTTACGAAGACAGGAGAAGGAAAAATCCATATAGCCCAAGGAGTACGCCGAACACTAACGCGAGTCCTCGAAGTATGTCATTAAGCGGGGACGGAACTCCACTTTACGATGAAAGTTAATTTGGAAAAAATTATAATGATACATAAGAATTATGTAAACAGATAAAAAAAAAATTGTAAGAAGGTAGTTGTGGAGAGATGGAAAACATGCAATTCGAAGTGTATTCATTTTCGTATGAATGGCTTTCAATCATGACTGATGGTTTAGAAGATGTGTTAATATTTTGTATGTCATTAAAAAATGTGAATAAAGGTTGCCGGAGTGATAAGGCACAAATTATTTGATTTTTTTTATGTACCTTGTACACACCCTACCAACCACGTCGTTTTGAGGAATTTCCGCGCCGTCATTTTGATCGTCACCGACATCGGCATATGTCGGCATACGACTTAAATGCCGACATGTCGTCCGCGATACTCCGCGATACGGCTGCTGATGCAGCCGTGTGCAGTCGTATCATTTGTTTTTTTGCACAACAACGTAACCTAACCCGCCTGATGTACATACACACATTGATAGTTGACACACATACGGCGAGCGAGTGACTGCTGCTCGGGCGCATTCGGCCAAACTCGAGCGCATTCGTCTGAACGACACTTTGACGGCACAGATAATGACACTTGGGAACTTGAAAAATTTTCAAGAACTACGACTCAACGATAAATAGTCTCTAGAGCCCATTAATGTGACACAAATTCAAATATTTTCACTCAGGAGGCAGAATATGAACTAAATAATAATTTCTACAGTGAATTTTCGTATATAAGCGTTTTTAAAAGTGACGACACTGGACGACACTAATGACGATGTCGTCATGGTTGGTAGGGCATTGTTATTATTCATTTTTGGGAATTAAGATTTATCGGATTTATTTCGCAACTGAAAAATTTCACTGGATTAAAATCATTAAATTTTCGAAAATACGGACTTTTTTTCAACACTTCTAGCGAAATTTTACTGTTGAAATTTATATTTAAAGCGACGGCAAAGTCCTTCCGGACTTTGTGATATCATATTTATTTACCGGATGCAATGCAACAGTCGGTAAAATAAATGACATTTCCCAATATCACATGTTTCGCGCGATGAGAGGAAAAAAAACAACAACATGAACTTGGGATTGTCGCCATTTAAGTTTTAGTTAATTAAGAAGTTTATTTCATAATTGTGAATTGTTGAATGATTTTTTTGCATGATGGAAAACGACGCTAAAAATTCGAAAGCGATCGACAGATTTTGCGATTTTATGGACCGTGATACCTATGGAACTCAGGTAATTACAATGAAATTTATTTATTTTTGTCTTTTTTTTCACCATTTGACGAATTACAGAATGTTAATAATTATCTAGTCGAAATTTTATTTTGACGTTTTGGCACTGCTGATGACATTTTTGTTGTTGATTACATAATTGTTTATGACGTTTTGTTAACTCGATAAACAGTTTTGTTATTTTATTTTTATTTTTTTTGAATTTTGAAACCTGATAAAAAATGTATAATCGACAACATTATTATTCTGTAATGTTCAAATCGAAATAATTTAATACAAGAATTATCGAGTTTTCACACACATTAAATAAAATGACAATTTTTGAATAAAAAAAAATATAACTTTTGAATACAGAATTTTCAAGTTTTTCAACTCCAAGACAAAAAATTATAATCACTTTCCCTGGGTGCATTAAAATATTGAATACATTTTTTGAACTCAAAGAACATATGAACCAAATTTTGATAAAACATACCAAAATCTGTATTATATGTATTTCGAAACTATATTAATGGCTACGAATTAATTTAAAACTCAAGCGAATTATTATGAAATTTTTTATATTATCCAGGTTATAACATACGGAATCGCAGCAATTGGACTGATTGCATCAATTTACAAAATAAGACCTGTAAGATAAAAAACAACACTCTTTTATCAACCCTCCGGAATATTCTGTAATAGGTAATAGGTGTAATACCTTATTACATCGTATTTTTAATAGTGTAAATGAAATTAAAAATTGTTCAATATGAAATTCAAAGATGATTGAACTAATAGAATTTTTTCTATAATTTTTGCAACACAATATCAATATTTTTTAATCACTGTAATAGGGTATTACACCTATTACCTATTACAGAATATCCCATAGGGAATTTATTCAAGGAAAAAAATTCGCCCTTACAAAATTACAGTATATTAATCGATCCTTTTTTCTCATTGTTCATAAATTCATATTAATTTTTCATAAAATGACCATACACATAGAATTTTTTTTCTAGGATAATACCAAGCGATAATGTGGAATTTTATTATCTAATATACAGGGTGTCCCAAAGTCCGCGATAAAAAAAAAATCCTGAATTCCTTTTTCAATTTCGAGTCGAAAAGTCCTTTACTACTTTTTGCAAAACTCA
>JAPYZL010056803.1:0-14566 GCA_030522825.1 Platygaster orseoliae | reverse complement strand
ATTTTAAATTTCGATACATATTGAGCTTATTATCTCAGGGCTCTCCATCACATGTGTACGCTACTGAGCGTGCTAGACAAGGAAGTGTCCACAACTTAATTCTCTCTCTCTCTTTCTACACCGTTTCTGCTCGCGCAGCCCAGGCTAGCGGTCCAGTTCTTTATGTCGATGGTTGTGACCGTTGTGACTCAGAATTTTTTGGTAAAATTTTACCAAAAAATTGTGAGTCACAACTCACGTAATATATTTTAGGGTCGTCGGGTTGGTACTACTGTTTGCTACTGTTATAATAAAACACAGATATTTAAAATCCATGTAAAACAACACATGTTGTTTTCTTTTTAAATTTCATTGTTTACGGTATCTACTTGTCGAAAAATGGCAAAATTGAATTCTTATGGATTGCTTTGCCCATTGATCAATCACCAGACTTTACTTGGAGTCGAAAATGACCCTGAACCAGGCGCTGCTATCGTGACCCTGGGACGAAACATCATCAAACGATATAAGGTTATATTTATTTTCTTATTTATACATTTTTCTTCATAAACTCTAATCACCACGTTTCCAAAAATTGTTTGGTACTTTTTTCATGCGTCGATGACAATGCTGGATTCCAAATTATGTACGAATGACTAAATTTACATGGTGAAAAAGTTAGGTTATGGCATACAACTTTTTAGTAAACTCTTGATAAATCGCAAAAAAATAAGATGATAAAATACAGTGTAAAATTGTTTATAAATTACGTAATGCTAAATGTGGTGAAATTTGCTTATATTCATATTCTAAATAATCTACTTTGCAATGTTTATCTTATTTTTACTGGTTGTAATTTATATTGTTCTTTTTTGTAACTCTCGCAGAAAATTTTTATTTTTCAAACGAATTTTCTTGATAATCAATAAGTCAAGTTTGAGCTTGAATTCCAAATCGGCGTAAAACGTGTTTTCAAAAATAATTGAAATTAAATTAAAAATAATAGATACAATTTATAAAAATTAAATGATGAAAATAAATTTAAAATAAAAAAAAAAAATAGAAAATAATTAATTAAATTCAATAATAAATTACACTTTTTCCCGACAAAATCATTTTATTAATAATTAAGAAAAAATTTATTTAATAAAAAATGAAACTATGTTATATAACAATAAATGTTTAATTTATTGCTTCATTATCATATTATAAATTATGAATTTTTTTTTTATGATCATAAATTAACAATTTACTTATGATAAATGATTAATTTACGATTATCAATATTAATAAATATTAATAATAAATTACATTTATTGTAAATATTTTTTTGTAAAAATTCATAATGAAGATAAAAGCAATATTTTGCAAAAAACAATTTTTTTAGACCATATTTGGAAGAATTTCCTAAAATGCATAAATACCAAAACTATCTGTAAAATCATTCATATTCTGTAATTTTTGAAACATTGTGATATTTTGAGAATTTGAATTATTAAGTATTATAACACAGAGTTGTAAAGATATTAGTTTGCTCATTAAATATATAAATTTCTTAGAAATTCATTAATTATTTATGTATTAAAAGTTATCTAATTTTCAAGAACTGAAATTAAAAAGCAAATAGAAGCAATATATCTGTAAAAAATTATTTAAAAAGTTTTTTAAAAATTTTAAGAACAAAATCAAAATTTCATTTGTAATAATTATAGTAAAATAAAATACATTTTTCATGATTGGAAAATAAATTAATTTTAATATAGTACATTATAAATTGATCGTCAATTTAAGATTCTTTTAAAGATTATTTTTTACAAAATGTCTTTTGTAAATTTTCAAGTTGAAATATTATTCTTGCAGCTCAATGAAAGAAAAGAAATCAGCAATTGGCTGAGCAAAAAAGAACATTTGACTTCTCCAGTCGTCTACTACCCGACAACAAAAAAATATGCTGCAATTTTCAACGAAAAATTCATTCGCATTTGGTCAGAAAATGAAACCTTACTGGAAAACGCGACAAAAAGCAAAATACTGAATGTGAATCTCCACAGAATATTAACGCTCGGAGATAATGAGCCAGTGGTGATAAATCAAAATGGCGAAACAGCCTCTTTAGTATGGGTTTTGACGAATCGCAAAAACTGGAAAAACGAGGGTATTTTCAAACCACATGAAAAAATCCAAGATTGCCAATTGCTGGACGTCAATGGTACAACCTTCATGTACGCATTCACCAAATTGGACCAAGCTGATTATTTCAATCTTGTGGAATTGGAACCCAACTTGAACTTGACCAAACGAGAAACTTTGATCAGGATAGAATTGAAAAATTCCTTTGAAAATTTGATGGGTCGAGTCGTCGCTCAGGATGAAAATAATGTCTATCTTTTGACATTGTGTAAGAACTTTTAATTAAAAAAATAAAATTTTTTCAATTGCATGTGTCTGAATAGTATTTTATAATTTACCTTTTGTATACATGGGTTAACCTCATGGATTTTTAAATAGTAAGTAACAAAATTTTTAGGGTCCTGTGGTAGGCTGTTCAGTTACACTCTTTTGGAGAAGAGTTCTCCAGGGGATCCTTTCCCAGGGACTTTCGTCAGCACGATTACATCAGTCAGTACCAAGAATCCTGTCGTGCTGCTCTCATTGAGTGAAACTGCGATTTGCATGTATGGATCCGACGTTGCTGAGGAAGGGGCAGTTTTGGCAATTTACAACATCAGGTTCAAACTGACTCAAGCCATTCAAAATCTGAAACTGTACTCGCAAGAAGCTAAACTTTGGAAGATGGATGACAAACTTCTCTTGACGACCAACAAACATCTGGCTGTGGTGTCATTCCAACTGTCGCTGCAAAGGTTGGAGGCGCTTATGGGATCGTTCGTCGACACAACAAACGACTCTGACGACGACGTCATCATCCAAGAAAATGTTTCCATCATTTGGGAAGACGAGGTAGGTGCAAAATTTTCAGGAAAAACTAGATGCAAGATTTTTTTCTAATTGACTTCCAATATTCCAATATTCTCTTTCAGGAAAAAAGCCCGAGTAAGAAAAAAAATCCCTTTTCAAAACTTGCAAAAACGATCGCGTCGAGGATTCAGAATGACCTTGAGAAAGGCTTGGATGACTCTGAGATACAAGAAAAACTAATGGCTGATTTGATTGAGAATAAAGACATTGAGTCGATCCTTTGGTGCTTGGAAAATCTGCGCGATCTGCCAGAAAAAGTCCTCATCGACCTCGTAATTTTCGGCCTTCGCTCTCCAGACCAAGTTTTCGAATGCAAAGAAAATGGGGTCGCCAAGAAAAATGAAATCCCAACGAGCAAGAAAGAGTTTATAAATATCATTCTCAATGTGCCTAATACTGACATGTTTTTGTTGGATTTTTTAAAGTCATCGATGAATTTTGAGGACGTTGTGAAACTGTTGGAATTTTTGATTGGGAAAGTTGAAGATGACGAGGAAAATTTTGAGGCGAATTCGACACAATTGGATAAGCAGTTTTATGAGTGGTTGAACTTGTTGATCGACTCGCAGTATACCAACTTGGTGCTTTCCACAAGTCCCGAGGTTTTCAAGCTGTTGAAGAAATTGAAGAATCTTTTGGGCGATGACGTGAGTTGCAAAAGTTTTACGTCACATTTATTTATCTATCGGAATTAGCGGTTCTAATATGAAAATGTGTTCATTTTAGTTGCAGGTGATGAAAGACCTCGAAGATCTGAGGCCAATGGTGAGAAGAGTATTGGACAAAAAATCGTTAACGATTCGAGTTAATAGTGCAAGCAATATTTATTCTATTGAGTCTATAAAATTGTATTGAAATTCAGTTTTTAGAATCAACTATATCATTTTATTTCCACGTTTATCAACGCGCTGTAAATAGTGTAAACTACCCAATTGAAATGGTTTCATACAAAATTGAATCTCGTCTTTTATTTTTCTAGCACTTTCAGTGTTTGACTAAAAGTCGTTAACAATTGTTCGAGATTGTAGGTCTGTTACCTATCTCGATTTTTCTCGCCTCACAATCCACAAGCTCGCTGCCACCAACGTTCCCCACTTGAATAGTCCGCAAATAAATTATTGACGAAATTAGTTGAAAAAGGTTCCCGCTTAATAATCTATTTATTTTTATATTTCTCAAACTTGATAAACACAACCATTCATTTCTCTTCCAAAAACAAAAACCCATCCCGAACTCTATGCTTAGCCGAATTGAACAACAATGATGGGGCAAAAAAAAAAAAATAAACTCAACATTTCCAGAGCGATGTAATTATCTTCGTGTTGTTTATTCTGAATAACAGAATCGCATAAAATGCCGCATTATCTCGATAAATAATTATCTTTCAATACTATCATCGACGGTGCCTAAAATATTTTCTACAATTGATCGATGTAAGGTATTGTGGACAAATCGCCGAGAGAAGCCATCGACACTTTGCCTCCCGAAATTTTCCTCGCCGCCTGAAAGATGAATCTTCTTTATTTTCTAACCAACTTTTCACACCTTTGACAACAGGCGTCAATGATTCTTACGTTTTGCACATCAGCTGTGGTAATTTTGTCGATGGCCGAGACAAGTGTTGAAGCCGATGAAACCTGGCCCTTGTGCAAAGCCTGGGTGATCAAATGCTCCAATTGGCCCTGATGACTGTCAGCGGCGAAGAGGACCGCGGATTTGAGTTCGTTTTTGCCCCTTTGAACGTCAGCATCGGTAATTGTTGGCGATTTCAAGAATTTATAAGCCGCTTTTGTGATCTGAAAATATTGGAATGAAAGCACAAGAACCAAAATGAAAAAGCTTGAGTGCAAATTACCGATCCAGCGACAGACGCGGGCGCCGAAAGAACGAATCCAAACAAACCGGTATCGGAGTAACTCGCGTTGAACGCAGAAATAGCGAACGGTTCATTTCCCGCGGACGAAGCGACGGCCTTGTTCAAACAGCAAGTTCCGTTTCCATATTTGATTTGCGGCCCATCGCCTACGATTTTTTGCAGAAGGGCGAATGTTAACGCGTCTTTTTCCTTGTCCAAGCCGCAACTTTCCATGGCAACGGCGACATTTGCCAAGGAAGAATTGCGCTCCTTTCGCAGTTCTCCTCCCAAATACTTGGAGGGTTCGCAAGTGGGTTCGCCGGATGGAATTTCAAGGTTGTTTGCGAAGGCCGTGATTCCGGAGATCGGGATTCCGGTAGCGACGACGGCACAGCGTGGCCCGGTGTAGTAAGTGTTGACGAAATGTTTCAACTTTAATGAGAAGAGAAGAAATTGTGTGGGCAACAAACAAGTTGGGGCAAGTGTTTTGCGGTTTTACACGTACCGTTTCAGAGCCAATTTTCCCGACGTTTCTTTTGGGACAGTACAAAGAATAGCCAAGACCAGTACGGTACGCAGCTTTGTGAAGCAGCTCAATGACTTTGGTGGTATCTGAAAGAGTGGAAAGTACGTAACGCACTCTCGGACTTTGATCCGAAATTTCCCAAGGTTTGAATGCTGGGCGAGTGGCTACGTCCTCCAAAAATGACAAAGCTTTATCCCTGAAACGCACAATAATCATGTTTAACATTTATGAATTGAGAAAAGTAGTTGATAATTATTCCCAAGAATATTACAGATTGTTCCTCGTGATTTGAAGCGTGTAAGACATGATCTCTCGATCCGAAACTGCGGTCAAATTGCCTCCAAGTTGCTGGATATTTCTTGTAATTCCAAAATAAGAAGCCCGAGTGCTGCACAATCCTGCAGCGATTCTCAACATGTGGGAAATTCCCTGGGTATCATAGGTTTCGTTCCTCGAGCCAGCTCTGAAGAATATTTAAAGCGTTTTGTCATTTAATTTTTTAATAGATATTTATTACAAAATTTATAAGACTTTGCGAGATAAGTAGAATCAGGGACCGAGACCTGTATTTATAACGCTTCCGTTTCGGTTTCGAGAAAAAAAATAATAACGTTTTCAGTTTCGGTCTCAAGAAAAGAAAAAATAACCGTTTCGGTTTGCGCCTCGAGAAAATATATAACTTTTTGAGTTTCAAGACAAAAAATTACCATTTCGGTTCCTTAAAACGAATTCATATCAGTTTCAGTTATGACTTGGTTCTCAAGAAAAAATTTTTTTTGGTTTTTGTTCCGACGCTGTTGAAAATTTTTGTCTTAAATTTCAGAAAAACTGTATACGCCCATTACGCATACCCTGTAATAATAATACAATAAAATTTTACAAAATATATATATATATATATATATATATATATATTTATATACATATACATATCCGCTTATGCAACTTTAATAATAATATACAGGTATCTCAAATTTGTAATCAATACTAATTTACAATAAACCTGTGACATCAATTTAATTCATAATTATGAATTATTGAATTTAATACATCGATGT
Source organism: Platygaster orseoliae (assembly GCA_030522825.1). Classification (NCBI taxonomy): domain Eukaryota; kingdom Metazoa; phylum Arthropoda; class Insecta; order Hymenoptera; family Platygastridae; genus Platygaster; species Platygaster orseoliae. The sequence continues at coordinate 8,169 of JAPYZL010056803.1, read as the reverse complement.
ATTAGAATTATACGAAAATATTTGAATTCAATTTGTTTTTACATTTATTTCATGCATGTAACTGAGACTTAATTTTTTTTTTTTTAGATACTGCTTGCATGAAATCTAAAACAAAATTCAAATGCTTAAATGTATAAATGTATAAAAATGTACTAGGTGTGTCGAGGTAATACACATTTAATAGACCTGTAATTTATTCATCATTCAAATATCTAATTTATAAAATTTGAGGTACGTTTAAATACATCAATTATGAAAAGTGCGTCAAACTCAACCGGGTGTCTCTAAATTATACTTTTTTCAAACATGTTTCAAACCTGACGAATGTTTCAAATAGCTTGCTTATGAAATATCAAGTACATTTTAATAAACTTTGAATAGAAAGTGTATGAAATTTAAGTAAAATTTAAAACAGCGTAGATAAGAAAATAACGTTCTTAGTTTCTGTATTTAGAAATAGAATTAGTTGAATCGGTTTTCACGAAATGAGAAAAAAATCCAATAATTCACAACAATTTGAAAACGACAAAATAGTTACTAAAAAAACTGCCAGGGAATCGAAAAAGAATTTTCGGTTTCGGTTTCGGTTCTGTTGAAAATCTCAATAATGTTTTAGTGACGGTTTCGTTCCCGCTTATATTGAATCGGTTTCGGCGGTCCCTGAGTAGAATGGACGTATTTCATGTGCAATTATTTATAGAAAGTTTTTTCATTTAAATGTAGAATCTCACTTGAAAGCTACAGAAACTTGGGCAACTGGGTTGTTGGTGTCGAGAGCTACAGCAGTGATGCGATTGCTCATCACTTGAATTTCAGGGCTTGCTGAACTTGGAGCTGGCGCTGGGGCAGCAGCTGCCAATGCATAGTGTCGCACCTAAATTCATCATTAATTTATTTTTATACATACTTGAATACTAGAAAATGCTTATTAATTCCAAGATTTTTTATTAGGAAGAAAGATAATTTTTTGGAAGCAAGTGAATATTCGCAAAAAGATGGAAATAATGTGAAAATTTTTGTGTGCAAATTAAACAGAGTGCACACTTATCTCCAGTATCTACATTACATTCACAGCAGTAAAAATATGAATTTATTTGGGTGCATTTATTATCATGTTTTCAGTAATACCAAAGGAAATAATTACATAAAATAATAATAATAAATTATAGAAAAATATCATAATGAAGGCAAACTTATAGTAGGTTATATATAATCTTGTCAAATTATTAGTTTGTGAATTAGAAACAACAAAAACTTACCATTCCCAACTTTGAATCAATTGCGTATTAAATAAAAATTTTTTTAGATTTTATCAGTGAAAATCTGCAACTTCAAAATGCATAATTAAAATTTTTTAAATATACTTGTTCTTAAGATTTTCAATCATAATAATTCTAAAATGAGAAAGACTCTGTGATGAACAAACTCTAAATTAATAATAATTTACCAAAATTCGTCAAGTGTCAGAACAAAAAAGTTTACTCTTGAAATAAGATATTTCCACAATCTATTAAATGCACAATAAATAAAAAAAAAAAAAAAGTTTTTAAAAAAAAAAAGATTAAAAAACAAAAAAAAAAAAAAAAAAAAAAAAAATGAAAAACTTTAGTCCCAAGTTTGAATCAATTACTTGAAAAATAAGACAATTATTAGATTTTATTAGTGGAAAATTACAACTTGAAAATTCATAATTTGACTATAGTTTTTCCTAACATTTTAAATTGTAATTTTTAAATGAACAGATTCACTGATAATCGAATTGTAAAATTAGTAATAATACCAAAATTCATTAAATGCTGAAAATAAAAAAAATAATTTTTTGCTAACATAACATTAAAATATTTTCTAAAAGCATACAATACTAAAAAAATTGTAAAATTGTAAAAAAAAAAAAAAAAAAAACATATTTACCTACTTTTGAAATGATATATTTGCAAAATCAATTAAATGTACAACAGAATCATACGAAAAAAAATCTTAATAAATATCTCGAAAATCTTGAACATTATGGAACTAGAAAGGAGATCATGGTGACAATTTATAATAATCAATAGAAAAGTCTCAACCTCGATAATGCTTAGACAAACAAAAAAAAAGTAAAAAAGCCTGTATGAAATGGTGTAGAAGAAACCATGAAAATTTATTGGAAAACGGCGAAAAATGATGATATACTTTGTTTTACATAACACTCGGACACGTAAATAGCGATTCTGAACGTGAATTGGACAGTCGCTGGGTTGGTAGCAAAAAAAGGTTTTTTTACCCCGGAATGCCGTAAAATCGGGTAACGTGCCGTCGAACAAGCCATTTTTCTTATTCCTAGGGGAACGTATCGACGAACTCAATCCCGACGATGTCAAGTCACGGACACACAAACACTAACATACACTGACAGCCACTCAAAGAAAATGTCTGCTACAGAAATTAGTTTGATGTGACTCTAAAAAAAAAAAAACAAAAAAAAAAAAAAAAAAAAAAAAAAAAAAAAAAAAAAAAAAAAAAAAAAAAAAAAAAAAAAAAAAAAAAAAAAAAAAAAAAAAAGTTGACAGCCCATCAACCGCATTATTGAAATAAAAATTCACTTTTGAGTTCCTTCCGCATCGTTTTACGCAGAACCGCGTAATAAAATGTTCAATTATAGCAGTTGCTGATACTCTGAAAATTTTCTTTTGATTCCTGATAAGTGCTTGCCACCGTAAAAATGCGGGTTTTACAGTTAAGACGAAATCGTACGCTCAATGTTTTGATATTTATCGGTGTTATATTCACGATTTTCTACCTTGTAATATCATTTTCTTCCGATAAACTACAAGTGCAAAGGTTAACGAATTATTTCCCGGGGAGTTTACGTGCCAAACAGGTAAGATATATCGACAGTTTAATTTATCTTTTTTTTTCCGAGTAAAGAAAAAGCGTGCTTTTTTTTAAATATATACGTATCTCCGTGTTGTATATGAAATTTCAAAACATACCGAATGGTTTTCGAAATGAGCTATTGAAACTTAGTTTTTTCATCTTTTGCAGAAACTTGATTCATAAGTTTACACAATTTAATACTTTATTTTAATAGTTTATATAAAATATTATTTTGTGGATTCATCAAGTTGATTTAATTGAAAAATTATAATGTTAGGAATTTCTTTCTTTTTCATATCTGAATTTTGTATCATCTTTAGATCGAAAGTTTATTTAGAATTTACTTTCGTTATTACGATAAATATAAAAAATTCTAAAATTTCAACTTTAAATTAAAAGCTCAATATTTGTGATTCACAGTTTGATTTCTTTCACTTTTTCATAATACAACTCGTTTTTCAATTTCATAATTATTATTATATTTTCTATTTACGAGACGTAAAATACAATATTAATGTTGAAAGATCAGTTTTTTTTTATTTTTCATAACATTTTATAATATAAAAAAATTTTTTTTAAATAGTATTACGAAAAATCTCACCAAATTAATCAACGTAAATTTTTTATGTTTCCAGGCCCTCAATTGTAAATTGCGACATTCGAAAATTCCTAATTTTTGATCTTATTATCTAAATAATTCAACTTTTTTTTACATCAACTTGTGTTTTTAACTAGAGTTTCAGATTTTTTTATTTTACAAGTTTTTAATTTTCCAAAAACTTTTTGCATGCGATACTCTACATTTTTTATCTAATTTGCTGTTATTTCATAGTTTTGTACACATGCATGCTATTTAATATCATTATATCATCTGATTGCACAATTTCATAATTTTCGATTAATTAAATACACAACTATAATAATTATTAATTTAAAAAATTGTTTTCTTTCCTTTTTGACTTTTAATGTGTACTAAATTTTATTTTTAAAATTGTCGTGAAAAATTAATAAGATCTACAATTCGAAATAATTTATTTTGTAACTAGTTGAAAGCGATGTTTTTTTTTTACTTGTTGATTCATTTTTTTCACTGTTTAGTTTTCCAATTGTTCAATTAAAAAACTCAAGTTGTTAAACTTTCCATATATTTTTCAATCAAGCTTTTATTCTAGAAATGTAAAATTTGAAGTTGTCAATACTGCAGCTTTTTATAAATGCAATAAAATAATTGATGAATGTATAGATTTCCAATACAAATTTTAAGAAAGCAATTGATCTATAGCTCCTTCACCTTTTGTTTCTATGACGAGTTGTATTCATTATTATCGTCCTAATAATGATTTATTCATAATCAATAAGCAATTGATTCAATAAATATTAAAAATTCTCAGCTTATTTCTTCCCAAAATAGCATTTTTCAACAATTTAAAATTTATTAATGTCATGCAATCATCTGGTTGGACGATTTCATAATTTTTGATTAATTGAGAGAGAATCCATAACCATAATTATTGTTAACTTGGTCAATTTCTTTCTTTATTTTCGACTTTTAATTTGTACTAAATTTTACTTTAAAAATTGCCATAGAAAGTTATTAATAGGATCTAAATTTCGAAATAATTGGTTTTTCAATTCCAACCTTTTTTTAAAAACTATTTAGTTTTTTAATGATTCAATTTAAAAACTCAAGTTAAATTGCAATTAACTCAAGTTGATGGAAAAAAATTTCAAGAAAATGATTCAACTCTTGTTCTTTGACCTTTTTTTCTATGGGGATTTATATTCGTAATTATCCTCCTTATGATTTATTCATAATCAGTAGGCAAACGACTTGATAAATATTAAAAGTTGTCAGCTTTTTCCTTTGAAAAATAGCATTTTTCAAGCATCATAAATATATTACTATCATGCAAACCATCCGGTTGCACAATTGTACGAAAATGCTTTTTGTTAGGTTCCTCATCTTGTTGAAGAGTTGGGAAATTTTGAGCCCAAGGAAAAAGAGGTTAGAACTGGACTTGGCGAAAATGGAGAAGCATGCTTTTTAGGAGAGGATCAGCAAAATGACGCCCAACAGTCAGAGAGCGAATATGGCATGAACATAGCTTGTTCAGATAAAATTTCTCTGGATAGATCAATCAAGGATTACAGACCCGAAGAGTGAGAATTTCAAGTGGAATATAACTTTGAAAAACGCCTTGATAATTTGGAATAGAATTAAAAAAACATATTCCCATGTTCAATAGGTGTAAACATTGGAACTATCCGGAAAACTTGCCACGAGCTAGCGTTATAATAGTTTTTCACAATGAGGGTTGGTCTGTACTCATGAGAACGGTGCAGAGTGTAATAAATAGGTCGCCAAAACAATTTTTGGAAGAGGTACTTCTCGTAGATGATTTTTCGGATAAAGGTAAGCAACTTGGTACCTCATGTGCGATGAACCTGAAGAAAAAAAAAAAAAAAAAAAAAAAAAAAAAAAAAAAAAAAAAAAAAAAAAAACATTTCATGGTTTTTTCTTAGACGACCTCAAAGAAAAACTAGAAACACACATTGAGCAATGGGGTGGATTAGTTAGACTTTTGAGAAATTCGGAACGAGAGGGTTTGATTCGCACCAGGTCTCGTGGTGCCCGGGAAGCCAAGGGCGAGATCATCGTTTTTTTGGACGCGCACTGCGAAGTTGGCACCAACTGGCTGCCACCCTTGTTGGCCCCAATCCACGTTGACAGGCATGCACAGCATCATTTTTTATCGTTTCCTATACTATAATGATTTACTCCCAATTTTAGAGTGAGTGGATAATACTGTACTATTTCAGGACTGTGATGACAGTGCCCGTGATAGACGGAATCGACCACAAAAGTTTCGAGCATCGCGCCGTGTACCAGGAAGGGCACTTGTACAGGGGAATTTTCGAGTGGGGCATGCTGTACAAAGAAACGGAACTGGGAAGCCGCGAGAGCAAAACACGGCGATACGATTCGATGCCCTACAGTTCCCCGACTCACGCCGGTGGTTTATTCGCTATTAATCGACAATATTTCATCGAGCTTGGCTTGTACGACCCAGGCCTACTCGTTTGGGGCGGGGAAAATTTCGAGCTCTCCTTCAAAATTTGGCAATGCGGTGGCAAAATTTTCTGGGTGCCTTGCTCGCACGTTGGCCACGTCTATCGAGGTATTGTCACTTTATATTTTACTAGATAACAATATAAACATTTACATTTTTGCATATTAAAAATTTGTAATGAAATATCATCGAGCTGATAATATATTTGTAAATTTTCAATTTCAGCTTTTATGCCATATAACTTTGGAAAGCTGGCTGATAAGAAAAAGGGTCCACTTATAACCATCGTAAGTTTTCAGGATGTTGATCGTAATCGTCAATGGCAAATTATTATATCTTGGCAATTTCACTTTTCCATGAAACTGAATCGCGAAAAAGACAAAGTTGAATGATAATTTTCCACAAAAGTCACTTGATTATGGTTGCTATGATTTTACAGAACTACAAGAGAGTCATTGAAACTTGGTTCGATGAAAAGCACAAAGAATTTTTCTATACGCGAGAGCCACTTGCGCGATTCCTCGATGCTGGTGATATCACCAAACAGCTCGAGTTCAAGGAACGTATGAACTGTAAAAGTTTCCAGTGGTACATCGACAACGTCGCTTACGACGTTTTGGATAAGTTTCCTGAATTGCCTGTTAATATTCACTGGGGGGAGGTATGCTTTTTTAACATGTGGTACTTTGTCTTGTGTACCTTGGAAAATGCAATGCCGGGTAGGGATATTAAATGACTATTAATAAAGATGGTTGCGTATTCCAGTTGAGAAATGGAGCAACTTCCAAATGCTTGGACACTTCTGGAAAGAGTCCACCTTCCCTCATGGCCACTGTCAGTTGTCATGGAATGGGCAACAATCAGGTATTTAGAGAAGCAGTTTCTCTTGTTGGTTCAATACACGAAAACTTGGAAAAGTATATTAATATTGTAATAAATTTTGTATTCAAGTTCATTTCATTCAATCATCCTTTTAATACAACAAATTGGAAATGGTATTATTTTCAATTTTCTTGATTGTAACTATAGCTCTTGTAAAACATAGAATAATAATCGATATTCGCTAACCTCTTTTTTTTCTCTCAAGTGATTTTTAATGCATATACAGTCTTGACAAAAAATAAGATAACAATTGACATTTTCCAATGTAGTTGATTCGGTTGAACGAAAGAGGCCAACTCGGTGTAGGAGAACGCTGCATAGAAGCCGATCGCCAAGGTATCAAACTCGCATTTTGTAGAACGGGAACAGTCGACGGTCCTTGGGTATACGAAGAGGTTAGTAAAATGAATACGCGTTAAAGATTACAATAGCTATTGGTTGGTAGGTACATGGTCTTTTATGATATTTATAGGAATCCCAAACTCTGAGGCACAGATCGCACAACAAATGCATGGCAACTCACGCTCAAACTCATCATTTAACACTGCTGCCTTGTGATGAAAAAAATATGTACCACCAATGGACCTTCCGCCGATTCAAACCGAAATGGTAAAAACGACTGACGCAAAATCATGACTGAAACCAAGAGTTTCCATCAATGTGAGATGATCCCGAGTATTTTTTACATTTTTCCAGTTCTTTGTTCAAAAAAGGAATAGTTGAGAATGAAATACAATAATGACATTAACATCATTATAATTGAATGATTAAAATTTTTGCATTTTGACATTGGTTCTTTTTTTTTTTTAATTTTGTTATTTTCCAATTCTTACTTTTGTGTTAGGCTGATTATTACAAAATAGTTGATCTCCATAATCACTTAACTTTTATTTTCGAGAACAAAGAAAAAATTTTGTCGCTCTCACTTGGAGAGTAACACCAAGAGAGCAAATACCCAACTTTTAAAATTATTTATACATTTTTCAAAACAATGTTGAGAGACAATTGTGGTAACTACTACTTGTTTACTTATTCGGTGACAAACAAGAGACTGGTGATGAGAAGAATGACGTAAATAAAAAACAAGTGGCTTCCATTTAAATAGTTAAATAGTTGTAAAAAGTGGAAGGGGTAAGCAATTTTTTCTGGGCACAAAGTATTTTATTTTATACTTTTACTTGTCAATTTCCCGAGTTGACTTTATAGTGACGTACGCTTAAAAAAAAAAAATGTCTAAAGTAGGGGAGAGGCACGTAAGTTAAGTCGGCACGTAGGTTGAGCCAGCTGAATATTTTCAGTCCATTACATTCAGGACTCAAATGCTCATGCTTCCAGATAGTCATGTCATTAGTCAAAACTT
>JAPYZL010056800.1:0-20639 GCA_030522825.1 Platygaster orseoliae | reverse complement strand
TTTGAATCAAAAATTTTTAAATCTGCCGATATACTTTGTTAGCATTTGAGTTACACTTGTTATCTTAACTTTCGTTTGATCAAAAATGTCAATTTTTGTATGTGTTTCGATGCTGAATGAAAACTATGCCGTCATTGCCCCGCTTTCTCCTAATATATTAATTTTCACCATGCAGTATAGTAAAACGTCAAATATCGCAATCATAAGTTGGTGTATGGTAAAAAAAACTGAACATATTGTATTTTTTACTATAGTAAATAACTATACATATATAAAATTCATTAAAACGAACGTCAAAGATTACAATACAAATATTTTGAATAATACATTAATGAATATAGTAAATGTTGCTATATTTTTGTTATTAACTTTCTATTCCGAACCGGTCTTTTTGTCGCGTGCCGATTTTTTGGACTTTCTTGTTTAAAATTTTAAATTCAAGACGTCATTTAGAATCTGAATCGAAATCTTTTTCAACAAGCGTTTTTCGTTTACAATTTTTCACTTGGTATAATAATATAAAAATGATACAATACATTATTTTTGACTTCGAACTTTCTGTCAATATTTGATTTTCTTCGTTGCTAAAAAATTCATCCTGGGAGAAATGTCGATTTTTCATACAATTGATTTAAAGAGAAACGAAATAGAAATATCAAGTGAAACAGAAATAGAAAAAAAAACTAACAACAGGAATAGTAAATACTTCAAAAATTCCTTTTTTAAACTCAAAAAATTGTTCAGTTGAGTAACGTCAAGTTAGTTTTGGTGAGCTTAGGTTAGGTTAGGTAAAGGTTAGGTTCGGTAATAATTTTTATATTATTATAAGTATTATATATTACATAATATTTTATAATAATATAAAAATTATTATGAGTTTTATGATTTTTCGAAAATTTTTTGTTCTTGAAAATAATAGAAGTATTCAAAAATTTTTTAAATTTCGTGAAGTTTTAATTTCTTTAATAATTTTTCAGACTCTTGGAATTTCTGTAAATATCTCTAATGAATTGAATTCTATTCAAACAATCATATAAATTTATGCGTAAAATTTGTGTGAGAATTTTTTTTTATTTTTATTGTATTGTGAAAATTCAGAAAAATTTTTGGCAGATTCAGTTTTTTTAGACCATTTCATAAAATATCGGAATTTTCATAGAATTTTTCACATGTTGTGGAGTTTTTAACTTTTAATGAATTCTAGGGAATTTTTATTTATTTTTATATTACTATAATAATACGAAAACGTCAAGTTTAAAAAAATTATTTAACAAGTGATGATTCTTTAATATAAATTTTCATTATTGCATGTTTTTTCACAAATAACAGTGCACATATAATATTTTCTTATTAATATTGTGCGTTGCTGTTAAAAATGAATCTTTAACAGTTGTTCTCATTTCAACGAGAAGGAGTACATAAATTAATTTTTCAGGAAACGGCATCTTTTATTAGATTTTCAGTAATTTTATTTTCGTATATTTTCGTACTTAGACAATTAAAAGAATTTTCTAGTATTTTTTTCGTTTTCTATATAAACTTCTAGTATAATTTGCTGTAATTTTAGGAATTTTTTTTTATTGCTGTATATTATTTTCATGATTGCTATATAAAATTCGGGAATTCAAATTTTGATCAATTTTCAGTAATTTCATGGATTTCTGGAAAAATCGCTTACATATAGATTTTTCATGTTTAATAGATTTCTTGTATTTATTAGGTTTTATCACATTTTCAGGTATTTTCACAAATTTTGCGTATTTTTGTAGATTGCAGTTACTAAAATTATAAATAGCAGAAAATTTGCATATAAAATTTCTTTTGAAAAATTTAATGTAATATTCTAACAATCGTATGTTTTAGGATTTCAAGTTTTATAAATTTTTCAGAAACTTGTTTTTCATATATCTTTTAACTATACTAAAAATATTCTAGTATATCGCGCAGTTTTGAAGCATTCACAAGAACTTTCAAGATTCTTTAGAATTTTTATAAATTTCTAGAATTCGTTGCACTAAAATTCGAATTTCGATCTATTTCGAATGAATTTATATTAAAAAAAATGTATATCGATTTTAGGTATTTTTTAACATTTATAAGATTTTGTGTCGTTTTATAGAATTTGTAAACATTGCTCATTTTTCAGAAAGTGATGCTCTAAAATTCCGAGTTTTCTAGATTTTTGATTGTTTTCCTGTATTCTAGTTTTTCTTTATTAATTGCTTTAACAAAAATGTGATGAATCCATATTTTACTACATAGCCGTCATTCAATATTGCCTCAAAATTGCAGATATATTGCAAGTGAAACATTACATCTTACAGTAACGTTGCAGGAATCTTACAGGAAGACTGTAAAAACGTTGCTGCAATTTGAAAATGTCCCCCATAATTGCATTTGCAATATTGCATACATATTTAAGCATTATTCCAGTAATGTTACAGCAACGTTTTAGTAATATTTAGTAACATTTCGATTTATTGCAAAATTATTGGAACATTACAAGAGCAGCATTTCGAAGAAAAGATGTCATTCACATTGAAGTAACACTCATACAATCTTGTAAGGATAATATTTGGAATTTACTAACGTTGCATCCACATCAGCTGTTTCATGCAATTCTATTGCATCCGATTCAATTGCATCGACTTCCATTGAATCCAATTTTATGGCATCCATTCCCATTACATCCAATTTTATTGCATCCAATTGAATTGCATCCAATTGTATTGCATCCAATTTTATTGCATCCACTTCCGTTGCATCTACGTATATAGCATTCCCATTCACTGCATACAATTTGCATCCACTTTTGTTGCATTTACTAACGTTGCATCCATATCTGTTGCATCCACTTTAATTACATCCAATTTAATTGTATATACTTACGTTGCATCAATTTATGTTGCATTTAATTTCGTTGCATCCACTTAATCTGCATTCAATTTCGTTGCATCCACTTAAGTTGCAAGCAATTTCTTTGCATTCACTTAAGTTGCATTCACTTGCGTTGCATCCACTTAAGTTGCACTTATATTGCAGAAACTCGTATAACGACTTTCTGCAATATTTATAAACCAATGGTTACTGTAACCAAACCATTTTTCTCCATGCAGTAAATGTCGATGAAATATCAGAAGGCTTGAACGTCTTTGCCAGGCGAAAAAGTGTCTTGTGTTGAGTAGTCGCGAGCGGTACTAAATCGGATGGAAATCGGATAAGCGGGCGCGACAATGGGTCGGGAGGTTAAGCATGTTTGCCCTTCTCTCGAAGGCCCATTCAGACGACAATACGGCCCCGCGAGCGCTTTTCAGTTTTTGCCCTAGCTCTTCTCGCTCTTTGCGATCTTTGCTTCTACTCTATTCCTCCTATTCCAAGATCCAACCCACGAGATACATGACGCAAACTTCTCCGCTTTTTCCTCCCCGTCTTTCTTACCTTTTTGTCCCTTCGATTATTCAAAGCTTGCCACCAACACCGGGCCTCTATAATGCTCGCCCAAACATCCACAATGAGCCTAATCAGCCAAAGTGTTTACACCGACGCCGTCCATACAAATCCCTTTTTTCCCTTCGGTTTTCCCAGGTTGAGGGGAAGTTGTAAATGTCGGAATGAATGCAACTTAAGTGGATGCAACGAAATTGAATGCAACTTAAGTGGATGCAACGAAATTGAATGCAACTTAAGTGGATGCAACGAAATTGAATGCAATGTAAGTATATGCAATTAAAGTGGGTGCGACGTAAGTAGATGCAACTTAAGTGGATGCAACGAAATTGAATACAACATAAGTTGATGCAACTTATGTATATACAATTAAAGTGGATGCAGTGGAAGTGGATGCAACATAAGTGAATGCAACGGAAGTAGATGCAAATTGGATGCACAGAATTGAATGAAACAGATGTTCATGCAACGTTAGTAAATGCAATAGAAGTAGATGCAAATTGGATGCAACAAAATGGAGTGCTATAAATGTAGATGCAACGAAATTGGATTCAATGGAAGTGGATGCAATAGAATTGGATGCAACAAAATTGGATTCAATGGAAGTGGATGCGATTGAAGTGGATGCAATTGAATCAGATGCAATGGAAGTGGATGCAATATCATTGGATGCAGCGGAAATGTCGGTTTTTTCGTAAAGAAAAAGACAAAGCTGAATCTGCATTGCATATGCATGTACAGATCGAGCTGCAAATGGACCACCGAGAACTTCTCAGTCAGTGATTCTCATTTCAACAAAACCACGTGCAAAATTTACCACTGAAATTCCGGGAATTCCAAGTGTAAAATGATTATGTGGAAGTTGCGTCTTGGAAATGTAACTGCAATTCCACTGGCATATGGGAACGGCGTAGGATGGAAAAAAGGAAAAGCAGCTGAGAAGTTGAGCCGATTAGCCGGTAAAATGACAACCACTGTCGCCGGTATCGGGATATCTTTCAACAAGCGCGCAACACGGGCTTAAATTGAATGAAAATCACAATTGACGAGGCATTAGCATAATGTAGCACGAGTGAGCCACAGCGCGAGCAGGAGGTCCAAAGCGGAATGAGCTCTTGCCGATTAAAACTCGCCTCGGGCGAGACGCGCGAATTAACAAGCTCTCTTCTTTACTCCTTCTCTCTTGCTATACTGCTTCTTTTACCCCCTTTCCCCTCAAAACCATTGCAATTGCTGCAACGGTTTTTTACTCTTTGATAGTAGCTAGTTCATTCTCTTCGAGTGTTTCTTTAAATTTAAGAAACCTGTTCTGTAAATTTACAGTACACGTAGCATAACATTAAGGACAGGCAAGTAACTTCATATTACAAATCAGGTACTATAAAATTAGGAGACGATCTGGGAAGAAATTTTAGATCACGTGTGGTGCGATATTAGTGAACATTCATAAAGGAACTTTAGGGTATACGTTCCCGAAAATTGTAGTTCAGTACTTGACTTTACATAGTGATTCCGGTACTTTAATGATAGGAGACAATCCTGAAAATGATTTTAATGGCGTTCACGGTTTCATAACATTTGAAAACGGTTAAATGGCAGGGTTTGCAAAAAGGAGTATGTTAATAATACAGATTTTATCAGGTTCCCCGGTCGGAGAGCAAATTATTAGGGTGGTCCAACACTCTCTACTTAATGCGTCGCCGCTCAAACTGCCGCGCGAGAAAGCAGAAGGCCGCGCCACACGGTGACACCCCGAGTGAATCACGTGGCGCGGGAAAAATTCAAATAACGCTGAGCGCGCTCGACGTACAAATTATGTTAATATGTACACGTATGTTAATATCCATTAACTGTGCACTAAAAGACTATTTCAAGGGAACGCGAGATACGTAGATGTTTTTTTCGTAAATTTAAGGTACATTTCAGTGTGTTATGGTGACAGTTAGCTAAAACATATTTAGGGAACTGTACCCTGAGCTATTGGTACAGGACAGTGCAGGATATTTAGAGTAAATTCTTAGCGCGTACTGTAAATTTTAGTTTTTGATACGTAAAATCACTTTCGGTAACACAATTTCTAAATTTTTAAGGTACTGTGTACTAAAAAGTTTGTAAATTTACAGAAATTTCTAACAGTGTGTACATAGTTCGAACTTATTCAAAAACAAACAAACAAAAAAGCTCGAGAAAAAAGTTGGAAAAGATGATTTACAATCTAATTATTCATTATTTCCTCGAGCTTATTTTGCAGTGCAAGATAAACGACGGAACTGTAATGTTTCTTTTCCGTGCGGTAATTAAAAATAATTATATATTTACAGAGATGCACGTCTTAGTAATGACCAGTTTCTCGGGACGTTGCGATATCATTAAAATCTCGAGAACCATAAAAAAATGTTCCAGATAAATCGTCCGATGTATTTCATTGGCGCCGAGATTGAAAGTATGAAATATTGTTGTGGTCGAGGATTTGTATGAATTATTTATGGAAACAGTTTGTAACGTGCTATTATTAATTTGCTTTTTTGAGTTATTTTTAGTTAGTTTTTCAATTAAATGATAGTTTTGCTAGGACAAAATTGTGATTGCTTATAATATCGATTCGGCGCCTATGAATTGTTGTCTTTTTACTCGTTTTATGGATAATCGAACGCAATTTCAGCAGCCATTTTGATTCGGACACGCAACCATATTTGCGCAATTTAAAATAATGCAAAAAATTGTCAGGAAGTGAAATAAGAAATATGAGATATTTTTTTCAACATTTTTTATGTTAAAGTGAGATGAAGAAATTAATTTGCTTATGATTTATTCAAAATGATTGTCAAAACTTATTTACAGTAAGGTTTTGAGATTTGAAAATGAGTTTGAATAATAAATATTCAATTATGAATAATTGGCATAATCAATCTTGATTTTTCTAAAAAAGAAAACAATTGTAATACAAGTCAAAGTGAAATCAAAGAACGTTATTCAATTACTATTTTCTAGTCGTTCAAGAATATAACATTCATTTTCTAGAAAAAAAACACGATGTTTGGTGAAAATTGTAATTTTCGTAAAACACGATTTATCTCGGATCGGTAAAGGTTTGTCGAGGTAAAATAGGAAAAAAAAGGCGCTGCGGAGAAATCATGGACAGCTCCATTAACGTTCGCCACAGGTATTCTAGAGTTGGAAATGTAAACTGTCGGATCTAGAAGAAGGCGAAAATAAGTGAAGCGCGGACACGTGAGTGGAACCGCTACAGGTGTGCAGAATTTTTTGCCTAAAATTAAATTCAAACATCGTTCGCTGATTCCAAACGAGTTTCAAAAACAGAAACGAAATATCGAAAAGTTGTTTTTTGCTATTGAATAATTTAATTATTGATTAAAATTAATTTTAGCATGTGGAAGAGTTCGAAAATGAGACGATTCTCTTGTTTGGAATTGAAAGGTTGATCGTTTGGGGCAGTAACGATTTTTCATGAACGTAAAGAATGCGGGCGTCCGAGCGTGCGGTAACGTGACGAGCACCTGTCGCTCATCATCGACACCGGCTCCATCATGCTAATTCATGGAGCCATCGAGCCAATTGCATCGACACGAGGCTCTTTGTTCGCGACCCCTGATTCTCCGGAAAATCTTTGCATCTGACTTGTCAAGCCTTATAAACTCAGAAAACGTTCGAAATTTTCCTCGATTTTCATCATTAAATTTTAAGGAAATATTTCTTGAAAATCCAATAAAATGAGAATTCTTTACCAAAAAGTTTAATTAAAAATATAATTATTGTTTTTTGATCTTTTCATTTAACTATTAATGTGAAGACAAAATTTGCATTAATTTATCAGCCATTCAGTTTCCTTTGAAAAATATCAAACATTTTCCAAACAAATTTCCTTCAATAAAAATCAAATCAATTTTTTCTCGTAGAAATCTATTTATAAAATGAGAATCTCAAAAAAAATATACCGATCAAGCTCATGTACCAATAAATGAATATTATTGTTAACCAATAAATTATCTTTTCTTGACAGATTGATCGATGTTCCAACAGTATGACAGAATGTAAAAATCATTAAGATTCATGGAAATCCAGCACCTTTTAATGAGCATCAGTTTCAATGAATCAACGCATTCCCCGTCGGAATAAAAAATTATGTTCGCACTCGTGGATTAATAATGATTTAGTTATCTAGAAGAAACAGGTTTGTTATGCAAGCGTGGTATACAACAAATTTTACAGACCTTGGCGAAATCAGATGCGCATTGTGGAACGAGATACCGGATTATTACGACTTCCACTTTAAATTACATTGGGACGTGTTTTAAATGATACACTATAAATAAACAATGATTTTCCGTTAGTGTTTCTTATGAATATATAATACGAATCTTATTATATTCATATGAATATTATTAATCGTAACAATAATAAATTATCATGAAAGTCATCATTGAATTCTATAATAATATTCATAAATTATTCATTCAAAATTATTATCAAATTATGTTAATGTTAATATTGGTATAATTATAAATATTAATACATTATTATCAAAATCATTAATATAAAATCATAACAATATTAATTATTTAATAGAAAAAAATGTTATCATCAGAAAATTAAGTTAAAAATTCATGAAAATATATTAAAAATTTAATACTACTAAAAATTATTATAAATGGATGTTAATATTCATATGAATATTGATCATAATAATGATGATTTATTATTATGGAAATTATTAATGAATTTGAATGCTGTTATTGATAAATTATAATAAAAGTCACTAACAGATTCTTAATATTATTAAAAATGATACTAAAAATTAATTAAAAATATTTTAAAAATTGAATGTCATTTAAAACTATTGTCATCAGTTTTTCGAAAAACTGCAAAGGAATTTTCAACTCAGAAAAATATGCAGAAAATTTTGGTAGATTTTGGTTCGTGGTTTTCATCCCACTCCTCGTAAGAACGCGTTTATTGGTTAAATTTCAAACTAAAATATCTTCTTCGATTTTGAGTTTTGTGCAAAATGATAAAGGAAAAATTGTCTTAGAATTTCACAAACTATAAACCCTTGAAATATTAATTGTTGACTTTGGGACACCCTGTATAAAAAATTGCATGTAATTTATAATTTATTATCATCAAATTATGTTAATCCTGATGTAAATATAAATATAATTATATTTATTATGGTTCAATATATTCTATCAAATCATAATGTCGAAAATTCACAAAATTATCACACAAGTACCGACGTGCAAACAAAAAAAAGTCAGAATCTAAAGGGTGGTCGTTGCGCGGGTGTACGATTCAGGTTTCTTTCACCTCCCCTTCTTTTTGACTGCCGAGAGAGGCAAAAAAGGATGAAAAGAAAAAGAAAAAATGGCAAGAAAGTCCCTTTGAGATGGTGTGATAAGAGAGCGAGGTGCACTCGTGCGCAGGTCGGAACCGCGCGAGTCGGTCCCGACCCCCCGGCGTTCAATGAGAGACATTTCTCATCATTTCCCATTCAGGCCGTCTGAGTTATAAGCCCGCAATCATTCAATTTATTATAACCCGCGAGTCTAATGAATTCAATTTCATATTTCACGCACGGTAAGTAGGCATCCCCGCGATTCCTGTGAATGCCGCTCAACGCTTAACGCGCCGATTTAGGGCCTTTTTTTCCCATTTTGCCCCATCAATTTTTCACCCTTTCTCCTTTTGCTTCGGGTATTTTTTGCAAACAACAATGGTCCGTATTCCAATCGACGAGATTTCCCTCCCCCTCACGATTTTTCTTCTCTCCTTGTTCTGGGTAAAAAGAGGAAAAAGGAATTTAATGATGCTCTACCAAGGAATGGCATGAGTGTAAATTAGCGGGGATTATTGTTGTATTATTCAGGATTAGTCAGTAAATGTAAGGTGGAGTGTGGAGGAAATTAGAATCACTCTTGTACAACGTTTAATTGTAAGAATTAATTAATTAATTAATTAATTTATTATTCGTTCTGTCAAGTTGTGTTGAAACATCACATCTTTTTGCTACAACAAATCCTTTTTTCTACCGTGTATTTGTATGTGATTGCGATGATTGTACCGTTTTTCCTGTGTACTTAATTTAAGAGCCGAAACGCGAGAGATATGCTGACCAACGGCAATAAAAATAGCGAAGACGGCGAAGAGGACGCGGTTGGTTAAATGCTCACTTGTCCTTCCGTTTCCGCTTTCCGGCGCTTCTCTCTTGGACCCTCCTTTTTTTCTTAAAGCAAACGAGCTGCGTCGCGTTTCCTGGGGCATGATAATATTATAATGCAGCGCGATCGGGATCGGTATCGGGCAGGCCCCCTTCGAGCGCGGCCTGGCACGAACCTTGACGTTAATGCCATGCATTAACCGCTAATAATCATAAAAATGCGAGCGAGCGAACGATATATCGGATGCGCGACTCGTAAAAATACACTCGTCATAATCACTTGAGAGTGCGAGTTTATTTTTTAACCTTCCCCCGAAACGCACTTGGATTTTTTTTCTGGGACAGAATGTTTGCATCCAATTCTACTGCATCCAATTCAATTGCATCCAATTTCGTTGCATCCACATTTATAGCATTCCATTTTGTTGCATCCAATTTGCATCCACTTCTGTTGCATTTACTAACGTTGCATCCACATCTGTTTCATCTAATTTTGTTGCATCCAATTTGTATCCACTTCCGTTGCATTCAACGTCATTGCATTCAATTTCGTTGCATCCACTTAAGTTGCATTCAGGTGTCATCCAGGTGTCATTCAAGTGTAGGTGTCATCCAAGTGTCATATCTGGGTTGGCATGTAGAATACCTGACCGTGTATTTTACGTTTTGCATACGTAGATTACAGCAAGTAGATTACATAGAAATTTATGAGTTTTCTACACGTTTTTGTAGAAAAGTGTCTGAAACATTTTTTCTCAACAACATAGGTCAAATAAATGAATAAATAATAATGCGTAAATTCTCATGTTTTATTCAATATATATTCATCATTATTGCGTAAATAGAAACAAAAATATTTACTTGATAATGAATGTATATAATTTATCCGTCGAAATCGAAGTCATCATCAGTTGGAAACTAAAATATTCACTTCCCAATGAATGAAAACAATAATCAATGTAAACAAAAATATTGACTTGATGTACAGAGGCACCGGAACCAAATTTTTTTGGAGGGGCAAAAACTTTTAGATTAATAATTTTAAAAATTAATAATCGACTTAATTCGATTAATCATTATTGTTTTAACTTTATCACTCTATTTTATTACAACATACTGTTGAATTATTACACGAATATTAAAGTTACAATAATACTTAGATCGAAATTAAGAATGAAAGTTAAATAATTATTAAAAATTTACTATAATCTTATATTTTATTAAATTCATAATAATTTAAAATCGACTAAAATTCAATCGATCAACTGATTTCTTTAATATCTTTAAATTATACTAAAAATCCTCACTGAAAATTTCAACTCGGGAAAATTTCAAAAATTTCATTAAGGACATTTACAAATTTTAAAAATCTTACATGTCGCTCTCATCAGATTTCAAAAAACTGAGAAAAAATTCTAGAGTCTTCTAAGTTTTTTAAAAACCTACAAGCCCAAATTATAAAATTTTGGATAACTTATAAAGCCTACTCTTGAGATTTCAGAAAACATGAAAGAATTTAATTTGTTGCCTCATAAGAATCTAATGAATTTCAAATAAAATTTCGCAAATGATATAAAGTTTTTTGGAATCTTATAAAATCTAGAATAACAAGGAAACCTGCGTAAAATTTTAATTTTACTTTACTTGAAAGTGAAGTAAAAGTTACATACTAACAATTTTATACGATGCAAAAATATTTACGCTTTAATAGAATAAAAAAATGCAGTCTACAGCATTTTTTGTGTTTTTTTATATATGACCATTGTGTTTTGCAAAATGTTTTGATGTTGTCAAATCTAGAAAAACTGTGAAAAATGTTTTTAATTGTTTATTTTCTATTATATGATAAAATTATACACAAAAACGCCATAATTGATTAGGCGAGTTAATTATCAAATCACATCTTTTAAATTATAATTAAAAATGGCTACTATATTTTTCATAAAAAATTAAATATTCGTGAGCTCTGACATACTTAAAAATTTTATCGGTCTATACTGTATATATTAAACTCATTACTCTTAAATAAGTTCTGAGAATTCTTAGAAAAACTTAAATAATAAAAAAGTTTCAAATTTTCAAGTATTTTTAGCATTTGTTTGTTACAATTTGCAGTTTAAAAACGTTTGGCAATTTTTTTGAAACCTATGCATGAATCATACTTAAACTAAACACAGAAAAATTGAAACTTATGTGATTGAAGTACACCTAAAGCTTCCCAGGTAAAAATGAGTAGATATCTGGAGATTTACAATAGATCTCTGGATATCTGTGGGAGATCTTTAGATATGTACTATAGATGTCAATAGATCTCATTTGATCTTGTATTAGATAACTGTAGACTTACATTGATCTACGGGTAGATCTCTGTATATCTACTCGTAGATCACCATAGATTCTTAAAGATGTACTACTAGATCTCCGTATATCTTCGTAGATCTACTTGTAGATCTCGGTTGATTTCCATAGATCTGTTGGTAGATCTACGAAGATTTGTATAGATCTATTTCTAGATCTCAGTTGATTTCCATAGATCTGTTGGTAGATCTTCAAAGATCTTCATAGATCTATTTGTTGATCTCTGGTCATTTCCATAGATCTGCTTGTAGGTCTATGAAGATCTTTATAGATCTATTTGTTGATCTCTGGTCATTTCCATAGATTTGCTGGTAGGTCTATGAAGATCTTCATAGATCTATTTGTTGATCTCCGGTCATTTCCATGTATCTGCTGGTAGATCTATGAAGATCTTCATGGTGCTATTTGTTGATTAGGATATACTCAAGTAGATCTACAGTAGATTTACTCAAATCTGCAAAGATGCCCGATTTGGGTACATCTCTATAGATCTACTGTAGATCTACTTGAGTAGATTTACAGTAGATCTCATGTAGATATCTAAAAATCTACTCATTTTTAACTGGGTTTTCGAAATCATACGTAAAAATACAATATGCTTTATAACGACCATTTTTTGAATTTTTCATCATTTTTCTATAGAGCGAACGTTAAAAAATTTTCGAACGTACTTTTTCAATAGAATGACATAATTAAAAATTATTAATCAGTGAATTTTACTGTTTTGGCGCAGGACAAAAAACGAAATCACGATGAGCTTTGACATTTGAACAGTGACATTTTCACCCCTCGGCGCTCAATCACTCCATTGTCTCATCCTTGACGCTGCTGCTTCATTACGAGTTTCGGGCGAGTCAATGACAAAGAAAAAAGTCCCTTCTGGCACTTGCATAGAAGATTTTCACAAGTCTGAAGAATCGCTCAAATCCGAATTCGTCTTTGTCAAAAAATTGCTAAGGAAATATTCCGTATTCGAAAGTCAAAATTTTTCGTTTTTTCCAGAGGTCACAGTTAATCCCGACGCGTGGTGAATTTCATTTCCATATTTCAATCGGAAAATGCGATTTAGCGTGGCCGAGAACAAAGGATAATTCGCTTATATATCGCGAGCGCTTTGGTCCGAAAATTCGTCAAGTGTCGATGACTTTTTCGACTGTTCGTAACAAACCGTGCGCACCGATGCTTGTGGCCCCTTGTTCATGCACTCACCACTGTTATTTTCGCAAGCCACGACACATAAACTAATGCAATTATTCTTGATACGGAGGGAGGGTCGTATTTATTATATGGGGCTGATTCCTTCGGAAAAACAACGAAGGAGACATTCAAAAGATGTGTCAATTGAAGAATTTTTGGCAAAAGTATTTTTTTGGATGTCACAATGCGACAAAAACGATTTTTGACAACTTCAGCGCCCTCTGTCTTTTTTTGAGCGAACTGTACATAGTTGAGCCTGAGACAAAAAATGTTGAAAATGACAAACCCTACATTTTTTGTCCTTAGACTTTTTTCTCTCCGACCAATAGAAATCGAGATAAATCGATTTCAGAATTTTTTCAAGATGGCGGCTTTTCCGCAGCAGATTTTGATATGCCATTTTGGTATTATATGTTTTTGACATCCAAAAACAACATATCGAAAATTCAGCCTGTTCGGAATTGTTTCGATGTACCCTCTTATTTTACGACAGTTTGACTATTTGGGGATTTTTCTGTTTGTCTCTGCACATGAATAGTTTGAGTTTAAACGTCAGTGCAATGAAAAGTCGAGATAGCCGGAGAATGGGGAGCTCTTGAATGCGATTTTTCATCGGGAAACACCCTCTGGAGACACTCCGGAATACTTCCGGCGAGTGTCAAGGCGTCGCGACGGGATTATCATTTTTGTGGGGTGTCATACTTTGCGGTGGTGCAGGAAGGGTTCAGAGAGGGTGGATTTGCGCGCGTATCCCCGCAACATTTTGCGCTGCTGGCTAACGTTCTTAGCGAGCAAAGACATTTCGACGCTAAAACAGATTGCTTCCTCGCGAGACGTCGAAAAAAAGGCAGACGACAAGGCAAGGCAATAACGCGATCTTCCGCTTTTTAGATTGAACATTTTTGTAGTGCGTTCAAAACCTATACTTTTTTTACTCTCATTTATTCCTTTTCGCCCAGACACGAGGAAGTTTTTTTATTTATTATACTGATTTTCGGATTCTTTAAAATAGTTTTCAATTCAGAAAATGTAATGTGTAAATCGCACTTTAGAAATTTTCTATTTACTGCATAATTCTGTATAATTAGGCTGTAATTTTGATGACAAATAAACTTTAGTACGGCAGTAAGACGGCAATAATGCCGAGTACTGCTCGTAGAAAGCTTTTAATTAGGCTATATAGAGATGAAAATAGTTTTTAGTGCACGTTGGATTATTGGTGATTCGAGGCGCCGCGCCAAGAAGAACATCAAAGTCGCCGTAATTACTTTATAGTGACAAGAAATAAGACGAAACTTGGTGACACATACTCCGAGGAAAGAACAGGAATATTTTTATCTTTTCTTAACTTAAATAAAATGGATAATTATGTGTAATAACAATAATTTTCACATTCGATAAGATAGTTAGTCTGGAATTCCAGTGTTTAAACATTTTTTTTTTTCTTTACTCTCATATCTGGAATTTTGATGCATTAAATTATGATCAGGGCTATTCAAAATATTTTTTCGAATATAAAATATTTTTTTACATATTTCGAACTCATTTTGAACAAAATACATATTTTCGCTATTTTCGATTTTTCGTACATATATCAACCGAATTAAAAAAAAAGTATTTCTGAACAGAAAGTATGATTTTTTCGTTGCACTCTCAAAAATGTCATTTTTTTAAATTGTTAAGAATTCAGAGGTTTTTTACATAAACGTGTTATTGACATACATAAATATGTTGAAAAAATTTATTAACTCGTACGTAAATTCAGCAGAAAGTATGTTGAAATGCTCAATCAGCCTTTTGAATCTTTAACGTTATACATTACAGTAAATTACAAGTACATTACATGTAATAAACTTCAAATGAAAGTCCCAGAACAAGTACGGAATTCAAGTAACTCTTATTATTAATAATTTCGAATAACACCTTTATTCATAATTTTTAATACAGTTTCTACAAGGCTGTGAATTTTTCATAAATATTTTACGTAATTTTTATATATCTTTTATAACATGACTTTATGAAATATTTATAGTTACTTCGAAAAACACTGTAAAAGAGGCTAAATAAAAAAAGAAGTTGTTTAAGAAAAATTCAAAGGTTTTTCGTCAAATTGGCGAAGTCTTATTCCGTTCAATTTGATAGTCTTCAAAAGCATGTTGAAATTTATTATTATGACTTCGTGAATTTAAAGTATATTCAAAATTTATGAATATATGCAGTTATGTCAAGAATATTTTCCCCAAATATTTTCCTTGTTTTTAACGAAATATAAAATACATACTTAGGACTTTTGACAAAAGTATTTTGAGTACCTCTGATTATGAGAATTATGAATATAAAACTAAATTAATATACAAAAAAAAAGAAAATGATGCGTTGACTTGATAATAATGATTTTTAAAAATGATGTAGGTTATTAATAAAAATGAGATTAAAGAATAATTTAGATAGTTGAAAATTGAAAATTTATTTAAATGAATAATGATTATTGAATTAAAAATTAAAGAATGGTTTTCTGTTAGTTTTCATATAAAAATAGAATTCAGGATTCTTAATTTCATGAACTCAAAAATAACAATAACTTTTGCTTCAAAAGAATTATTTTTTTAAATGTTCGACTAGGATAATTTAAAAAAAAATTGAGGAATTGTTTTAACTCAGTGAATAATAGAAAAATAATAGAATTTCCAAAAATATTGGAAATTTAAGAAACTTGATCTCTAGAGCTTCAAATTCTAGAAATTTAGACAGTAGTTCATAAAAATATCAAAAAGTATTGCGAATGTAAAACAAATTCTGGAGAAATACTTGAAGTATTGTAATTCTATAAAAATACTTTTTTCTGAAAAATTTGAAAAAATACGTACTATTGGCAAAACTTGGAATTCTGGACTATCAAATTCTGAAAAAAAGTATATAAATTTATATAATTACATAGTTAAAATTTATAACAATACTATAAAATGTTGAAAGATTCTTTAAACACTCTAAATAGTACAAAAATATTGAAAAAATTATAATATTATAATTATAATAAAATTAAAATTTTAATGTGAGTAGATGTTTCACACAGTGATTGAAAGAAAAAATACTAGAAATTACGAAAATGTTGGAAATTTAGAAAACTGGAACTCTAGAGCGTCAAATTCAAGAAATTTAGACAGGAATTCAAAAAAATATCAAAAAGTATTCCAAATAAGAAACGAATTCTGAAAAAATACTGAAAGTAATATAATTCTATAAAAATACTTTTTTCTGAAAAATTGGAAAAAATACGTACAATCTGCAAAACTTGGAATTCTAGACCATCGAATTCTGAAAAAAGTATAGGTATGAATCTATAGAAATACATACTGAAAATCTATAAAAATACTATATAATGCTAAAATACTTTTTTACACTTTAAACAGTACGAAAATATAAAAAAACCATGAGATAATCAAAATCTATGAAAATCGGAATTTTCATATAATAGAAAATTAAATTATTCTTATTAAATTCTAGAAATCTATATAACAATCTACAAATATAAATATAATTAAGAATTTTTTCGAAATTCCAAAAAATACTACAGAACTGTATAAATAACATAAAATACAGATATTCCAGAAATTCCTGAAATACTTAAAAATATATTTCTTATGAAATATCTTAATTTTCAATTTTTAACGATCTAGTTTTGATAATAGGATTTCCTAATTTTATATCAAAGTTTTATAAATGTAGTAATCAAGAATCGAAAACTTTTTATCTACACATTTAATATAATGGAAATTGTTTTTTGTGATTTGTAAGTAACTGATTTAAGAAATTTTAGTTTTTCATAGATTTTCATGAAAAAAAAAAAAAATGGGAAAAAATCAAAACAGATTTTTTTATGATAACCCATTACAAAATTTGTTTCTGATTTGTTAATTAATTAAATTTATTCTTATATTTATAATTAAACTTTTGATTTTAGCCAACAATAGTAGACTATTACAATATTCATATTTATACAGTATTTATGATATATTTTCCCGATATTTCTGATACTTAAAACCAATAATAATATATTTCTTAATAATTATTAGGAATTCATTATAAATAACTTATTATTATATTATTAATCAATGTAATATGACATTACTCGAAAATATATTTCTTTTGAAATATCATAATTTTTAATCATTGACGATCTAGTTTCAGAAATAAGATTTTCAAATTTTATATCAAAGTTATATAAATTTTGTAATCAAGAATCAAAATTTTTTATCTACACATTTAATATACTGGAAATTGATTTTTGTGATTTGTAAGTAACTGAAATTAAATTTTTTTTTTTTTTTTTTTATTACTTTCTGTACTTTCCATATTTTCTCATTATTTATACAACTTAAAGGGTTTTCTGATATTATAAAATGAGTCTAAGAAATTTTAATATTTCATTGATTTCCATGAAAATAAAATAAAACAATGCAGATTTCTTTATGCAAACTTCTTTACAAAATTTTTTATGATTCGCTAATTAATTAAATTCATCTTATATTTATAATTAAACAAATTCACTTAAATTTCTGACATTTTCTGTTTTTGTCTTCATTGCTAATTGCTGTAGTTTCAGAATCAATTCAAAAAAATTCACCAAAAAAATTGCTTGAATTCCAAGATTTTTCTCGTACTGTGTACGAAAAAAGTACAAAATATACTTAAATCGCGACAGTTACATCCGTTTCAAGATCGCCTAGATTGCACAGCGAGTAGAGCCGGCGCGTTATCGATTTTATCTCCACTTTCCTTGATCCGGTCGTTCCTTTTTTTCCATCGATAAGAGCGTATTAATTAAAGCATATCCCGCTTCCAAGTCCGGCTATTAGTGTCAAATACGCATCTCATAAAAAATTCGGAAACGAAAAAATAAGGAAAAATTGGCCGTGTTCCCGCTCATTTGCCGTCCAGCGAAACGCGTTATGTCAGATCGTTCCCGCATTCTGCAGTTGTTTCCCACGCTCGTAATCGCTTCGATTTCTTATACTTGAAAAAATTTACAAGCAACATTTTTGAAGGATCGATTCGTACCTTTTAATATCAAAGTGTTAATTTTGTCGGAATATTGAATTTCATGAATGATTATACATATTTGACAGAGTGTTTATTTGCAGGAAGATTGTTGATCTAGTGCCTTCAATTATTGTGACTTTTTGTGACTTTTTTAGTTTTTTAGTTTCGTGCAGTACTTTTGAAGTTATTATGGTACACCGTACAGACACTCACATTTATATATATAAATTTCGAAGTCGACCCCTTTACCCAGGAAGTTGAAGAAACACCAACCCCAGGGCCCTGAAAATTGGACCCAAAAGTACAGTCTCCGCGAAAAAAAGGGGTGCAGGTTCCGGTGGCGCGTATCCGATATCACAATATTGTGAAGACGCGACATAATGCCGTGAAAATTAGCATAACAAGGAAGAAAGCAAGCAGGCGACGAAGAAGAAACGAGAGGAGGCGGTGGCTATCAACGCGGCGGATCGAGAAGTGCCGAGCGCGCCATTTAACGCTCCATATAGCCCCGAGTTGTCGCTCGCGCATTGTGCGCTGCGTACACGTTTAGGGCCGGTATTGTCATGTTAATGGCCACAATGGCAATCCCATTAGCTCGCGTAGGGCAAAGTGTCGCCTTCCATTCACGCCATTATTCCCCATCAGGTAAGGTCAACTTTTCCCGTTCGCGCCCTTTTTCACGAGCGTGGACCGGTTTCCCCGAAAACCCGGGGCTAAATGTCAACAGCCGCGTAACCAGAGGATTACCCGAAAGAGCTTTAGGTACTTTAGGTACTTTGCCGGCCCAACTTTGTCCTAGCGCCAGGCAAAAGGTCGTCAACTTTCCGTGTCGTAATCCCGCGATTCGCTTTTTTACGAAACCGTGTCACTGTGGTTGCATGGGTGCATGGTGAATTTGTGGTTTTTGGGCTACCACGATTTTTGGATTTTCAAAAATTCCATTTCGTCAGATTCACTGAGAGTAACGTTTGTTTACAGCGAACATGCTGCTGAAAAAGAAATGTTTATTATTATGATACACATATTTGCTATTGGCGACATATAAATACAGGGTGTCCCAAAGTCAAAAATTTATTTTTCAGGGACTTACAGTTTATGAAATTCTTAGACAATTTTTCCTTTGCAATTTTTCACAAAACTCAAAATCGAAAAAGATATTGAAGCTTGGAATTTTACCAATAAACGAGCTCTTACAAAAAGTGGGGATAGAAACCATTGACAAAAATTAACCGAAATTTTCTGCATATTTTTCTGAGTCAAAAAATCCTTTGCCACTTTTCACAAAACTCAAAATCAAAAAAGATATTCGAGTTGAAAGTTTCAACCAATCAGATTTCTCAGATTTCAAACTCGAATATCTTTTTTGATTTCGAGTTTTTTGAAAAACTGCAAAGGAATTTTCTACTCAGAAAAATATGCAGAAAATTTTTGTAGATTTTGGTTCGTGGTTTTCATCCCCACTTCTCGTAAGAACCCGTTTATTGGTTAAATTTTAAACTCGAATATCTTCTTTGATTTTGAGTTTTGTGCAAAATGATAAAGGAAAAATTACCTTAGAATTTCACAAACTATAAACCCTTGAAATATCAATTGTTGACTTTGGGACACCCTGTATATTATCATCAAAGGTACGAAACTTTCAATTAAAAATGATTAGGTAAATGTTAACAAATTATTTTATATTGAATGAGCCATGAATTTTGAAAAAATATGCATATCTGAATAAATATTTTTTTTCTCAGTGTAGGAAAAAATGTAATATTATGATAGTTATAATAACGATCTATTCTTATGATTAGAGATATATTTATGTATAAAATAATAATAGCCATTATTTATTATATATATTATTATTTTAAGTTTATAAACGTGATTTTAATATATTATGATAGTTATAAAATATTTAGAAAAATAATTTTTATATTAATAATTCTATAATTTATTATGTATTATGAATATTATAGTTTCATGTACATGATAAAAAAATTTTATATTATAAAATATTTTAAAAAATTATAATTATTATAATTATTATTACATATTTATGGTACTCATCATCATTAAAGTAGTTTCATATATATATTATTTATAGTTTCATTTTATTATTTACTTATTATTTGTTATTATTATTGTTATTGTTATTATTATTATTATTATTATTATTATTATTATTATTATTATTATTGTTGTTGTTGTTGTTGTTGTTGTTATTATTATTATTATTATTATTATTATTATTATTATTATTATTATTATTATTATTATTGTTGTTGTTGTTGTTGTTATTGTTATTGTTATTGTTATTGTTATTGTTGTTATTATAATTATTATTGTTATTATTATTATTATTATTATTATTATTATTATTATTATTATTATTATTATTATTATTATTATTATTATTATTATTATTATTATTATT
>JAPYZL010056790.1:0-11477 GCA_030522825.1 Platygaster orseoliae | reverse complement strand
TACCAACATAACGCCACCAAAAGATCAAAAATCGAACATACGTAGCCCGCGAAAATTCAAAATTCGCGATACTTTTTGAACAAACCTCGTATCATTCATATTTTCCAATGATTATTAAAATTCAGAAATTTCGCCACATTTAGAATATTTTTCAAACGATATAGCTTTCGCGAAATTCATAAATTATAAATATTTCGAAAATGCTTGGAGTTGAAAAATGTTAAGATATATAGAAATTCAAAACAAAGGATGGTCGACAAAGTTTATTGATAAGTATATGAAAATTTAGAAATTAAAAAAATAAAGATGTTTCGACAATATCAGCAATTTTACTTGGAAAATTTCAGTTATTCCGTACATTCCGTTAAAATTTGAAAAATGTCGAAAATTTTGAAGATGTTTATCGTTTCTTATATAAAACTCAAAATAAAAATTTCGAATCCTATAGAATTCGTTCATCTAAGTTAAACTATCAAGTGGAAAAAAAAAGAGTTTCTAATGTATTATGAAACTCAAATTAACAATTAGCATTCTAAATTAGCAGAATTACTTCTTATACTATCAAACTTGTTATTATTCGCAATGTTATGAAACTAATTTATTATGTTGCTACATATACCAACAAAATAAGCAGATAATTTTCACATCAATCATTTAAATACTAAAATCTCTACTAAATTTTAGTTTCTCGCTGCTACAACAAAATTGGAAAGTTTCCTTAAACATTTTCCGCCATAGGCAGCTGCCTACTTTGCTTGTTCGGAATTATAACTTACGAATGAACTTGGAAAATAAAACTCTGAATACTTGAAATTCGCAAAAAGATATTCAAAATCAAGCGAAAAATCCTGGAAAATCACAAAAAATGTATTTTCATTGCATTTTGTCTAGGTTGACCGTCAGCGAGTCCTACTTTCATGGCGCCTGCTTGACCTACGTCGACGGTTTCGGCGCGGGCACCACCAAAAATTTGAAAAACCTTCGAATTCAAGCTTCCATATTCCTGGAATCTCAAATTCGAGATTTACCGAATTCCAAAATAAACACCACGGAAAATACTTCAGAATATCCGACCTCAACTTTTGGAATCTCGCCTTTCTTCATCAAAAGGGGCGACAATCCTCCAATCGAGAACATAAGCTTCACGTTCGAGGTATTTGACACAAAATATTTTAGTGAATTATAATTATTAAATTTATGTATTACAGAGTGAACCGAATTTCCCACGCCAAAAAGAAACTTTTTTTTTTCAATTAGTGCAATCACAATCAGCCCTGAATTTCTCGGTGTCTAATGTCGAGATTAGCTAATAAAAAATTTGAATAACTCGATGATTTTTAAGAATTCTAAAAAGTGGGAAAGAACTGTTCAACTCTAAATCCAAAAAGGATTAGTATGTTTCTTTTCAGCACGAGAATTTTTGTACGCCCTGAATTTTAGATAACATTTATAATTTATTGTATTATGATATTTTTATACCCTCGTTTCATCTTATTTTTGAATTTTGTTTCAAGGCCAAAACCACGCAGACGAACGCTATGAAGGTCCTCCGAGCCCTACAACTGGAAAAACCTATTCTCCTGGAAGGTAGTCCCGGTGTTGGAAAAACGAGTTTGATTTCTGCCCTGGCCAAGGTCTCCGGGCACCCTCTCCTGCGGATCAACTTGAGCGACCAAACCGATGTGGCGGATCTTTTCGGGTCTGACGTCCCCGTGGAAAATGGAAAACCCGGCGAATTCTCTTGGCGCGATGGTCCCTTTTTGCGGGCCCTGAAAAATGGTCATTGGATTCTGCTGGACGAGCTCAACTTGGCCTCGCAGTCGGTCCTGGAAGGACTCAATGCGTGCTTTGATCATCGAAAACAAGTTTACATTCCGGAGCTGAACGAGACCTTCGATGTCAATAGAAACACCAAATTTTTTGGCTGTCAAAATCCACTGAAACAAGGAGGGGGAAGAAAGGGATTGCCCAAGTCGTTTTTGAACAGGTGCGTGAGATTGAATTGTGATTTTGGTGTTTTTTGGAGATGGTTTTTTTTTTCAAAAACTTTTTCTGTTCTTGGATTTTGTAGGAATTTATTTAGCTGGAGTTGAAATTTCGAGATTCTTGGCAGAATAATTTTTGGAATTTAACAATCATAAATTTGAATATTTGCACAATTTTTTTTGATTTTATGTAATTGAGGTATTGGCGTTTTGTGTAAATTTTTTTGTTTTTGGGATGCGTTTCTTTATCTTAGATTTTTCAGAAATCTGTTTTAACAGAGTTGAAATTTTCAAATCCTATCAATGTCCTCACATCGTAAACTGAACATTTTAGAATTGTGTTACCTTTCAAAATTTCAGATTTGCCCAAGTTTATGTGGATGAATTGGACATCAAAGATTTAGAGTTCATCATCAAATCGCAATTTCCAGAGATTGAAGAGGGTTTAATCAGGAAAATGATAAGGTAAGTTGAGAAAATCATGGAATCGAAAGAACTTACA
This sequence comes from Platygaster orseoliae, assembly GCA_030522825.1. Lineage (NCBI taxonomy): Eukaryota > Metazoa > Arthropoda > Insecta > Hymenoptera > Platygastridae > Platygaster > Platygaster orseoliae. The sequence goes on along the minus strand of JAPYZL010056790.1, from coordinate 8,990 downwards.
TTACACAAAAAATCGGTGTAACAGAAAAAAACTTTCTGAATATGCATTTTCATGATTCTCGTTGTAGTTTCAAATTATATTATGGAAATGAACTTCTAAAATTTTAGTAGATTATTTTATCGTTGAAAAGTTTCTGCATTTATAACGATTTTTTTTACTGTCCAAACACTTGAAATCAGAAAATTACAAAAACTCAGAAAAATGTTTATCATCGATATTGTGGAATCCAAATATTTATTTTCAGTTAAAATATAAACTTTATGTTGTTCGAGTCGTTGAAAATTATTTTATTCTCAAACTGTTTCCCAAGATCGAGAATTCCTTACCAGGTTTATCATGCCATTGTTAAATCTACGCGGTGAATTAACAATGTATGATTTCTTTTGTTTCCAATCAAGTTTCAATGGAAGATTAGCATCAGAAGCTGGATTTTTGTGGGGATTCGAAGGATCTCCCTGGGAAATGAATTTGAGAGATATTGTGAGGTGGTGCGAAGCCATGATTGTGGGCGCCAAAGAGAAAAACGAAGAAATGCAGCTTGGGTAAGTTTTCATTTACCTAATTTTGCACCCACTATTTTCAAGGTGAACAAAAATTCCTAAGTAAAATTTCATATATCTATTACAAATCATTATGAAATCAAAAATATTGTGTCTAAAACAACATCAACTGCTAAATTATTGTTTCATTGCATCAAATTTTATTATTATCAAAATTTTAATTCTCTGGTTACTAAAAATAAAAAATGATTCATGGTTATTTTTCGGAATCCGTTAACGGTCATTTTCCGGAACCATCAAAATCCGAAAAAATTTTTCCCAGAATCGAATTTTTTGAATGCTATTATCCAAAACTATTCTCCAGAATAAACATATTCTGGAAAAAATAATATTATTTAATTTATAACAGAAAAATTGCCTTATTTCCGTAAAATTCAAATGAAAAGAGACGAAGAAAACATGAGAATTAAAAAAAGCGATTGCCTTATTTCCGTTTTAATGAAATAAAATTATATATAGGAACCATCAAAATTGGAGCGCAAAATGTGATAATAAAAACATATTAACAAATAATAAAAGTATATAAAAATAAAATATATTATTATATAAAATACAGGGTGTTTCAGTCATGGCGGATTAAAAGAAAACCATGTATTCCTCATTAAATTCTAAGACGATTTTTCCTTTGTCATTTTTTATAAAACTCAAAATTGGAAAAGTTATTCAAGTTTGAAATTTAAACAATGAATGCACTTTTTCAACGAGTGGGGATAAAAATCACGAACCAAACTTTACCTGAATTTTCTTCATATTTTTCTGAGTAAAAAAGTCCTTTGCCACTTTTTAAAAAACTCAAAATCAAAAAAGATATTCGAGTTTAAAATCTGAGAAATCTGATTAGTTGAAACTTTTGGCTCAAATATCTTTTTTGATTTTGAGTTTTGTGAAAAGTAGCAGAGGACTTTCCAACTCTGAAAAATATGTAGAAAATTTGGGTAAAGTTTGGTCCGTGGTATTTATCCCCACTCGTCGAAAAAGCGCATTCATTGTTTATATTTCAAACTTAAATAACTTTTTTGATTTTAAGTTTTGTAAAAAATGGCAAAGGGAAAATCGTCTTAGAATTTCATGAGGAATACATGGGGTTTTTTTTATCCGCCATGACGGAATCACCCTGTATAATATTATTATACACATTTTTATACATATAAAATACATGTATACATATATTATATATAAATAAATATATAGTAAATAATATAATATACAGGGTGATTCAAACTAAGTTGAACACCCGATAAACATAGATTCATTATGAAAATCTAAGACTTTTTTTCCTTTGCCATTTTTTAAAAAACTCAAAATTTAAAAAGCTATTCAAGCCAAAAATTTTAATAATAAATGCCCTTTATCGACAAGTGGGTGTCAAATTTACGGACCAAACTTTTCTCAAATTTTCTTTACATTTTTCTGAGTAAAAAAGTCCTTCGCCACTTTTTACAAAACTCAAAACCAAAAAAGATATTCAAGTTGTAAGTTTCAACCAATCAGATTTTTCAGATTTCAAATTCGAATATCTTTTTTGATTTTGAGTTTTGTAAAAAGTCGCAAAGGACTTTTTTACTCAAAAAAATGTAAAGAAAATTTGGAAACAGTTTGGTCTGTGAATTTGACCCCCACTTGTCGATATAGGGCATTTATTATTAAAATTTTTGGCTTGAATAACTTTTTAAATTTTGAGTTTTTTGAAAAACGGCAAAGGAATAAAAGTCTTAGATTTTCATAAGGAATCTATGTTTTTCGGGTATTCAACTTAGTTTGGATCACCCTGTATATATAATAATAAAAATATACAATAATAGTAGGCATTAAATAATAATAAAAAAATATTCCATTTGAGCGTAGTAATATAAAAAGAACTTTGTAATTGAATAATGGAAGTTGCCTTTCTTTCTATTATGTGATATTAAAAATTTCAACGATTGTATTTTAATTGAATTTTGAAAAAAGAGTCATTTATACAGATTCCTGGTAATATTTTTTCCGTAATTTTTTAGTATCCAAACAATTTGAAAAGTTTCTTGGTATTTTTACGGATTTCTATATATATTTTTAGAATAATACATATGCTTTAGGAATCAAAATTCTATACATTTTTGAAAACAATGTCTGTACATTGTGCACAAGCATTGCGCTTTTTTTCTTGTACATATTTCTCGGGTTTATTTAATACTTATGAGATTTCAAAAAAATTTTCAGTACTTTAATGAATTTTCAATATTGTTGTAGATTGCTATGAGATTTCTAAAATTCAATGCTCTAAAATTTAAATTTCAATATATTTTTATTACACTTCCGAGAAGACTAAATCTACATAGATTCTTAGTATTTTATAGTTTTCTTTTAATTTCGTATTATTTCAGTATTAATAATGTTATATGTGGCGTTTTCTAGTGTTTATACAGATTTCTATTACTTTTAGTATTTTTTCAGTGTTTGTATATTTTTTCGGTATATTTATGGATTCAAAAATTAAATCTCGCAAAACGTGGGTGTTGACGTGTGTTTCTAAAAAATGGTATAATAATTATTCACGGAAAAAAGTCATATTGGATAATAGCGTTCCGGGAAAATTTTGTCCGGATTTTAATCAGCCGGAAAAATTCTCAATAAAATTGTTCCAACAGTTGTCCAGAAAACGCAGAACTCGCCCTGGACTTGAATCCAGGACAATTCGTCGAGCTCATTTACACCGACCGAATGCGATCTGCTTCGGACAAAGAGAAAATCCTTTCGATTTTCCATGAAATTTTCCCGAAATATAAGCTTCCATCCCGAAAGCCTCCAATAACGATAACGGAAAACGTAATTAAAATCGGTGACACGTCTTTGCAACGCTCGAACCTTTCGATTCTCGACGATGATAATTTGCTCCTTTTGCGCGGTCAAAAATCGGTTTTGCGAAATCTCGCACGTTGCGTAAAAATGAACTGGCTCGCGATAATCACGGGCAATTCATCCTCCGGAAAAAGTTGCGCGATTCGCGCCTTGGCCCAACTTTCAGGCCAAAAATTGCACTCGATGACAGTGAACCCCGCGATGGACACCACGGAAATTTTGGGTAGTTTCGAGCAAACCGACTATGGGCGTTATCTCGAAAAAATTTTTCGACACGTGGAAAAAGTCGTCGTTGAAGAATTGCGTCTGCAGCTGAGTAAACTCAATTTCACCTACGCGGAAAAGCTCCAAGGTCATTGGGAAAACCTGAGGTCAGGATTCGTGTGCGGGGAAAACAGCGTGGAAAATTTTCTTCGCCGAGCGGAAAAGTTGGCGGAGTTCATTGGAAAAGTCAATGGGAAAAGTTTCGAGATGAAGAACGTCCAGGAAAAATTGATGAAATTGGTGACTTTGGTGAAAAGGGACAAATGTTTGAACGCTGGAGGAAAATTCGAGTGGGTCGACAGTCTTTTGGTGAACTGTTTGCAGGAAGGAAATTGGCTTGTAATTAAACAAGTGAACCTGTGCAATCCAGCGGTTTTGGACAGATTGAACGGACTTTTGGAACCAAACGGAGTCCTGGATGTTGGAGAAAAAGGAGTGGATTCGGAGGGAAAAGTTTTCACCGTCAAACCCCATGAAAATTTCAGACTTTTCCTGACAATGGACCCGAAATGTGGGGAAATTTCCCGGGCAATGAGAAATCGGGGTGTGGAAATTCATTTGGAAAATAGCGGAGAAAATGACATTGATTTGAAGTCGATTTTGCTGAGTAGTGGAATTGAAAAGTCTGGTCACCAAGATGCTCTTATGGAAATTCATCGAGGGATCGTGGAGTCCGTTTACGTGGAAAAACCGAACATTTCCCAGATGGTCAACTGCGCTTTTCTGATTGGTCAGTTACTTTCCCGAGGATTTTCCGGAAAAGAAGCGTTTTTGTCTTCCTGCAACGACGTGTATTTGAAGTCCAAGTTCGTTACCGATTTTGAGGTCAAAAGAACCGTCGATGAGATCGTGGAAAATGCCGTGGAAAAGTTTAACGTCGATGGAGATTTCCCAGGGTTTTTTGATCATTCCGCCACTTGCGGTTTGAATGACATTCAGAAGAATTCCAAGGTCATGGTTCTGGAGCAACAGGGATTTTTCCTGAAATGGATTGTTCGTTTTTGGAAAGAAAATCGGGAAGGGAAATTTTTTGACCTCGATTTCTCGGAATTCGACTTTAAAAGTTTGCTGACTTACGCGATGCTGCATTTTTATGAATTTTCTTCGACTGGTGATGTCAAGTTGCGAAAATTCTGGTTGGATAACAGAATGTTGCTTGGAGAACAAATGGAGGCTTTCAAGGAAAAATGCTGCATTTTGGAGTGGGAAGTTTCGACTTTTGGTTTGGAGAAAGAAAACGTTTCTTGGGACATGGCGAAAAATGAAAAAGACAGGCACAGGTTGGCTCTGTTGCTCTATTTCTGCATTATTTTTGTGGATAATGAGGATTCTGATTTTGGACCAAACTCTTTAATGGAGCACTCGAGAAATTCCACTTTGAAGAAAAACCCTGCTGATCCTTTGATAGCGAATTTCTCACTTCTAATTTCTACTGCGAAAAGAGCTTTGTATACCATGTTGAAGAACAGCAAAATTGAGATGAGCGAGGAAAATTACGCCAAGTGTCGAAGGAATTTGCGACTCCTTGAAAGATTCGAAAATTTGGGTTTCTTTAAACTGGAAAAATCTAGGAACGAAATTGTGAATTTGGACAAGATCGCATTGCTTCTGAGAGTTCATTACAGGTGGCTCTTGAAATTCCTCGAAAAGTTCATTTTCGCAAATGAAAACGCATTTTCCGAAACAACGAAAGAAGTTGTCGATAATTTGTCATGCATCATCAACGAAGGCATCAATTCGAAATTGCCGATGAATAATCCGATGAGAAAATTGTCAAAGTCTGTGAAGAAACTGATTTTCAACATACCGCCATTTTCCGAGGATGATTCAATTGAAGCTCACTCCAAGTTGCAAAAATTGAGTAACACCATTTCCGTTTTTGACAAGAAAATTTTGAAGGAGTCGAAAGCATTGCTGACATCGTTTTGGAAAGATTTTTATGCCGGAAAATCGATCGATTTCGAGGTATTGGAGAAAATGGAAAACTCGATTTTGGAAAGGAGAAAAGTTATGCACGAGGAAAACGAAGAGAAAACCGAGGAAATTTGGCCAATTTACGAGTATTTGATTTTGATTTTTACCGGAGCTGTTCAAAATCAAATTTTCACGAGGAGCATTAATTTCGAGGATTTCGATTTCGGCGTAGTAGAAAAATCGGTGGAAATTCCGAATTTCCCAGCTGAACTTACAGCACTTTTGGACGTTATTCCGAAGAACGGAGGAGGAAATTTTCAAAATTGGAAGATGTTTTATCGACTCGGAAAATATGCGCAAAGTGTGAGTAAAAAAAAATTTGATTTTATGTTTCAAATTTCAAAAATTCTAGAAACTTGTATAAATTTTTGTATGAATTTGACCATTTTCGAATACTCCAGTAAACTGCTTCAAAGATAACTGCATATTTTTCTCAATTATCACATGCTTTTTCCAATACAAACAACTTAAAAAATTTCGTTAACAACCAATATTTATTTATTTATTTTTTTTTTGTTTTAGCCTGTCAATGGAACTGAATTCTTGCGTTTTATCACCAACTACCTCATCACAAGAGATCCACTACACAACTTGACATCGATAAATTTTTCTTCATTCCAACTTCGTAACTACGAAACTCAAATGGCACAGCTAAAATCCATGAACAATTTACTTTGGAAAAACACTATCGCTCTGAACTCCAATGAATTCAATTCCGAAATCAACGATTTGCAAACTCTGCGAACCCTGCTGAATGTTTTCTTTTCCGTAATGAAAGACAAACTGAACGGCGCCATTTTCGAGGCCGAATTTCAAAAACAACTTGTGGAACCTCTGAAAGAACTCCAAAATCTTTCGGAAAATCTGGAAGGAACGGAGAAAACTGGATGGGAAACCGGGAAATCTTGGCTTTTACTGGGATATTTACAAATGTATCTTTACACAAAAATCAGTTTCATCGATCCAGTTGAAAAAGTCGTATTAAGATTAAAATACATCGACGAAGACATTTCTGATCATGAAAAATCCATCCGAATTTGTTCCGCAAATTGCAAAGTTCTTGGAATTTCGGAAAATCAAATTTCCCGGCTCGGAAAATTGGAAAAAAATCGGAAACTCATGATGTCGGAGAAAGAAAAACTCCAAAGTTTCAAAGCCGCGAGGCCAAAGGAAGAAAATTGCAGTTTCACAGCTTTGAGAAAAGAGTTGGAGAAATTTTCCTCGACGTGGGGACATTATGAGAATTTGAAAAAATACGGAAAACCTTTGTGGGAAATGAAGATCAAAAATTTGGAGGACTTACAATCCGCTCGAAACTGGATAAGATCGACGTCAAATTTCGTGGATTCGATGGAAAACAAATTTTCTTCGGGTTTCCCTGACTTCGTTTTACCAATTTTCGTGGCTTTGACGCAAATGATTCATGGATTCGATTTACTGATCGCGAATGCGGAGAAAAATTTGAAGAATTCCGGCCCCGAAGAGGAAAATTTGCGGGAAATGATGAAGAACTTTTTGAGATTTCCCACGGTTGGGGACAAACAAGAAAATCTGTTGAATTTAGTTGATTTGTGCACTTCGAGTGGTTCGAGGAAAATTATATGCAAGAGTTTAGGGGACGATTCGGAAAATTCGCTGAGGGAGCAGTTCAGAGTTACATTGGCTGGATTGAAGGAATTGCACAATTTCGTTTCTTTGAGTGGAAAAGTCTCGAGGGAAGCTTGGGAAAAATTGAACTGCTTGTTGGCTCAAGCAGTAATGATTTGGACGGTGGAGAAGATGATGATTGAGGAGAGAGAAGCAGAAAAAGCTTGTTTGTTCAGGAATAAGGCGGTGGTGAAAACGGATGACGAGATTTTGGCAATGGAGTTGGAAAATCTTTTTCCGAGAGATAACGATTTTGAGGACTTGGAGGAAGAACAAGGAAATTGGGTAAGTTTAATCAATCTGAAAATAAAGATAGAACCCAATTTCACGGATTCAATTTGCGTAGACATTTTTTTAAAACTTCTTTCTCGAAATCGATGAGACACGTATTTTTTCTTTTCACTTGGATTTCAGTTGTTTCATACTAGGGAAATTTCGAAATATTGGCTGAAAAGTTGATTTCTCTTTACGATTCAATAATTGGTCGAAAATTTCTGATAGGTATAATTTTTTCCATTTTGAAGGAACAGTTTCTTTCTAGCAGAATGACATTTTAAACTTTATTTTTCGAAAAAAATTCTATAACCTAGAAATCTCGACATTGCATCAGTTTTTTTTTCAGCATTTTTTTTATTTTTAATTTTGTTTTTTGAAGACTATGGATTTTCTAAATCAAAGTGGCATTTGTGCAATTAATTTTATGCTTTGTGTTCTTGAAATTTTGTGATTTCACCGAAAATTATTCGATTATAACGATTTCGTAAAAGTTTATTAGTAAACATGTACTTGACAATGAGAAAAAATTTTAATCTCTATATTTTTTTCGAGATTTCTTTGATTATCGCGTGAATTTTTATTTATTCATTTTTTTTGTATGATAATTTTTTAATTGGATTATTATTATAGAAATTTTTTCATTAACTGCTAATGTATTATGTTGAAATTTTTTTGAGTATGTGATTAACATTTAAGATATGAAAACAATTCGAATGATTTACAAAGTATTCAAAACAAGTCTTGAATACTATCAGCAGCGTAAAATTGTTGAAAAATTTAAACTCCAAGTTTGGAACAACATTACAGTTGAAGTGAAATATTGGATTAATGGCTATCAAAATTCCTTGGTACATATATAAAATGAATAACATATTTTTCGTAATTAAAATTATGAAAAAACTCACTGAATATGAAAACTTTGGAGTTGAATAACTTGTGATTTATTTTTCACGTTAATCAAAGAAGTTTCTAAAATTTATTTTCTGAAACTAAATTTTTACTTATGAACTTGAACAAAAATTGTTCGACTAAATTATACAAATAACTGCAAAAATTACACTTTTGACCAGGGGCGGCAAGTTCCAAAAAATATTGGGGGGGGGGGGGCAAAAAAATTTTGTATAAAGGGAACGGAGAGGGTAAAGTGATTATTAAGGGGGTCATCTACTTTCGCGCCTGAATTTCAGGCGTATTTTTGACGATGGATCGCAAAAAAACTACTCATGATATTGAAACAATTTTTTTTTTATTTGATTGGTACATTAATGAACTTTTAAGAAAAAGATTTTTTTTCGTTATCTTGGCCTTGACGCGTCCTTGAATCGACCTCTGCTGGCGGGACATAGTTGACTTTGTGGCACGATTTCTCAGCTTCAAAACCTTGAAACATGAAAACAATGATATTTTTCTGTTCGTTACTAATCCGACTAC